>JAJONR010003890.1:0-33272 GCA_029582245.1 Solanum etuberosum | reverse complement strand
CAAAACTAGAGTCGATGAAAGAAGGGTCTTACCTTGATCTTAAGTTCATAATACACCTCAAAACCTTAAAGTATGTCCAAACCCTTGTTGTCCCAACACCAAAGTATGATATGCTATGAAATCGATAAAACAAATTATACCATGATGATGAGCTCAATGCGTAGAACAACTTTCGTCAAGGACTTAAGTCAAGAAAATATATAATTTGAATGATCCTAGAAGTGGATTTTCTAAATTTTCTGGTTATTTACTGGAAAAAAAAAAGAAGAAAAGTTGAAGAAGAAGATATATAAAGAGTTCCACCGACCTAGGGGACCCACCTCACGTGCCTGCTTGTGCAGTCTCACGAAAACGTGAATATCTGTCTATTCTGAAGTCGTATGAATGAACGGTTTGATGCTTTGGAAATTAGACTCGTAGACCTTCGATTTGCTAGGTTGTAGGCCCCATAAATCTTTATATATTGGGAGAAAACCTCTGAGACATTTGACCTAAATTTCAGAGAAATATTTTAAAAGAAACTTACAATAACTTTCGCCAACTTTTATTTTGCAACTTACCTAACTTAAAAACTTGAGATACAACCCTTGAACACTTAAAATATGACATACGACATCATTCTTAATTCATTACTCACCCTCTTTATTTTTCCAAGAAGGTACGAGTTAAATTAGTGTTCCGAAAAGTCGGGGTGTTACAGATTCATTAGCCTAGAATTCACCTACTCGATTTAGAGGTTGGTTATCCGAACGCCGTCTTTAAATTTTTGTATTTTCAAATGCATGATCATTGCCCTGTCGTTATATTTGCGTAGTGTTTGTTGTTTGAATGTTTGTTGTTAGTGTATGCCTCTGCTATCTCGTGTTTATGATTATGATTGGCTTATAACTATTGAATCTCGTGTGTGCGCTTGATTAAAAATGTGGGTTGTATTGTTAACTTGTTGGGTTTAGTTTGGGTGAAGTCTGAGTAACCCCATTGGCACCGATTGACTGATTTTGCCCAATGATAGAGCGGGCGACGTCATTCTTAAGGGCAAAAGACGTCGATTGGTCAATTTTGGACAAATCGGGGGAAGTCTGAGTACCCCGAGGTCATTCATGTATTGGGTCTGGGCTTAATTGCATAGAATAGGTGTTTAATTTTGTTCTCGTAGGCTGCGGGTTAGAAATTGAAGATCAGGGTCAAAATTTGGCACGATGGACTGTTTGGCGAGCTGGGTCGAGCTCGCCGAATGGTTCGGCGGTTCACCTAAAGACCCCTGGATCTCCCTTTTAATCTTTCAAATTGTGGAAAGTATTCTGTAACATTCGGCGATACGACTGAGCTCGCCGAATGACAATTAGATCACCCTGAAGCGCCCCTATTTTTTAGAAATTGTTTTGTAACACTCAACGAACTACTTCTAGTTCACTGAAAGGCCTTGAGCATCGCCAACATGTATTCATTTCTAGGAAATTTTTCAAATTAAGTCTAACGTATTTGATTTTGTTTTGCAGAAATGGCTAGACCAAAGGTGCCCGGAAGAAATCAACCGTCCCGAAAGCGTGCAAAGGGCATTCTTATAAATGAGGGTGTTGCACACTCCCGCTCTACACAGGCCAAACTTCCTCCAAAAGGGGGAAACGGCAGGGAAAAAGGGCACGTGGTGCCAACACCAGCGGGGGAGAGATCCGATAGCATGGGAATCTATGTCACCCACCTTACTACTTCAGGAAGTGTGGGCAACTCGGGTGATAATTCGCCGACCTCCATGTTTAAACCGGAGGATGATCATACTCTCCAAACTAGGAGGGCGGAGCTACACTCCAAATCTTTGCAAGATCCAGCAAGGATCCTAGTGCCACCTACTCCTCCTCAGCCTCCAGCTCAGACTGTCGAGCAGGTTCCTCCGGTGCCACTAGTTTAGGCACCCCCACCCCGGTCATTGAATAGACTGAAGGCCGAGGGTTTGCAGACCATTCTAGAGGAGAAACGATTGTGTACTAATGGAGTAGTAGACCGGTACCGGGTGGTGTGGAACACTATCAATTTTCACAAGTTCAAAATCTTCACCAATCCCCGAGGCTCCTATATTCCTACTTGGGTCTGTGAGTTTTATGCAAAGTATGGCAAGCTAGTGCCTAAAGGGAAGAAGAAGGCCAGCTCGTTCAAGCATGTAGATCATGTAGTGGTGCGGGGCTAAAAGGTTAAATGCAGCAGCACCGACATCAATGAGGTGCTTGGTTTTACGATGAATATAATCCACTTCTGTGTGGATCAAATACAGAAGAAGACCCTAGATGACTTAAAGGACTGGTTGGCGCCATTGATCTCACACATTACACCGCCATGGATTGAGGCGGGTGTTCCTATTGAGAAGAAGGATCTGAACGTGGCTGCCAAATATTGATTTGGGTTCATCAGCAGCATATTGATGCCATCACATAACGAGTCAATACTCCGACATCTGAAGGCTGCTTTATTTGGCTGTATCTTACACCGATAGAGAGTTAATCTCGGTCACATCATCGAGCAGGAGATGGCCATGATAGGCAAGCAGAGCCAGACCTCTCTCCCATTCCCAGTCCTGATTACGGAGCTGTACCGGCATGCCCGAGTTCCTTTGATTGCAAAGATGATTGTGGAAGTGACTCCCACTTCCTCTACTGACATCCGAAGGATAGAGGCTGAGTTCATGCGAGATGAGGCTGAGAGGAGGAGAGGGTAACCGGTGGATAATTCCCTGGTAGTTATTGTGGAGATGTTGCCGACAGAGGCGATCCTTCCTACTCAGGCAAGTGAGCCTACATGTACCTCTGGCACTTCTACTTCTGTCCCTTCCGATTCTACTACTGCTCCTCCTCCTACTGCTTCTGCTGTTGTTTCTTCTAGACCCCCGATTACCCAGGCCATGTTATACAAGATGGGCCACCTGGCCCAGCCTGCTGATGTTCGTGCCTCCCGGGAAGAGGCTGTTGTACCTGGGCTAATTGAGAGGGCGATTGTTGTTGCCTTAGCCCCGATCAGGGCTGAGTTGAGAGAGCACAGAGAGATGATCGATGCGCATGGACTAGCTTTGGATGCCCTCACTATGAGAGTGGAGGCTTGTGAGCAGGGACAAGGTGTTTCTTATGATGTGACGGCCTTGAAGGCTGATATTGTTGGGCTGAAGTGCGATGTGGATGAGCGAAAATCTCTCGATGTTATTAGGCACTATGGAGCTTCCAGAGGGTCCGAGTACAGATTTCCCAGCCAATTTTGAGATTCCTCTGGCTACTATGGCCAGATATGTTGCTAGGGATGATGCGGATACTGAGTCCGAGGCCGAGACCGATGAGGAGGAGCTGGGTGTTCGAGATGCAGAAGTCTATGATGATTTAGAGGACCTCGAGGGGGCTATTGTACATACAACTGTGGAGGCATCTCTGCAGGACACGTATATGGTGGGCTCTAGTGGAGCGAAGGATGATGTTGAGCCCGGCACTGATGCCCAGACTGAGGGAGTCATCGACATGCAGAGTTCACCCAGGCTTAGCCTGAAAGGAGGATTTTTTACTCTCTTTTTGTTCTTGTTTCGACTTTTTATTTCTTGGCATTTGAGGACAATTGCTAGTTTAGTTTGGCGGGGTGAGTTATTTACATACCTACCTCTTTTGGGATGTTTTATGAATATTATGTGTTTTGTGTGATTGTTTGTGTGAATGCTGGAGTTTGTTGGTATATATTTGTTTTTGATTCATTGGTCTTATGGTCAATGTTGGTTTTGAACCGAAATTAAAAATTGCCACCTCTTGATGTTTGTGAATGTGGTTATTCTCTTGCAATTTCGAGTGTCGGTTGTGAACAATACCGATGACTTAAATAGTTCTCTTGATTGAACGATATTTGTGTGCGGCTCCAACGAGGCAAATTGAGTTGCATAAGTCATATGTGAACTCTTAGCATCTCATTGTGACTAAGCCAGTTGTTGAGTTAACCTCTTGTGATGATCGTTGCACACAAACTGAAAATTGTAGAGTCTTGTTGGATGATTGTGTTGAATGCCATGTGTGGTGAGATTTTCATGAAATATGTGCTTGGTAATAGCTAGAACTTGCCCCGTTCGTCATATTGACTAATGTAGGCGAATGATAGAGATGATCTTAGGCAAAATTTATGAAGAGTGAACCAAATTGTTATTATACCCTTTTGTGACCACCTTGTGAGAATGTGAACCTTGCTTGGCACCGTTTGAGCCTACCCTTTTCTCTGGATGAAACTTGAGCACACATTTGACCTCTTTCCTTCCCATCCATTCGAGGATTCTCCGAAGGTACATTTCCATCACCGAGTTGGCTTTTTCCCAGGGCTGACACGCTGTAACTTTTGGCGAGCTGAAGTACCACTCGGCGAGTCACCGAGTGGTCTTGGCGATTGTCAGCTTTACTTATCTTCATAATTTCCGCTTCTTTTTGCCCTTTAATTTCCTTGCCTTGCTCTTTTGCCTTCATAGCTGCAAATTAGCACTTAAACATCAGTTTTGAGCATAAAATAGGTATCGACGACACTAATACTATGAATAATAAGCCCTAAATGAGTCGAAATCCTAGACTCATCAACACCCCCAACTTAAGCTTTTGCTTGTCCTCAAGTAAAATACGATATCAATCAGTTCAACAAGGATGTCTACAAATAGTGCTACTCAAGACTCAACATGAATGCACACAAGTGGTTCAAACTACTCATGCAATGTTTAATTGTGCACTCTAAGTTTCAAACTTTGACTAACCATTATCAAATAGAACTCAAGCTCACAACGCTTGCTTCAAATGCAATTTCAAGCTCAACAGAAGTATTCAAATGCCCTCACACAAAGAATGATTCCATGCTCACACTAAACTTATCAAATTTCCAGAATTTTGGAATAAAGGCAACTCTCACACTCCCAAAGATAAACACATGCATGACTCTACCCATAGGCTTGCCCATATTTTCCAACCAACATGACTTTCAGCTCACTCAAGATCACAAAGGGCTTTCAAGGCTTGTAACGGGGCTGAGGGTAAAGGTATGATCATTTTTATTTAGTGACTTCTAACTTCATGAAGCATGGCCTGAATTTCAATTTTTCTCCTTCTCTTTCACTCTTTTTGATTTTCTCAATCCACCCTATGTTCTTTTAAGCATGATTCATTGGATACCCCAATTCTTTTATCCATTTCACAAACTTTTTTTCAACAATTCTTTTCTTGATTTTTATATCTTGCAGATATTAAAGAGGAAAAATTATTTTTTTTTGTTATTTTTCGGACAGTTACGAAAAAGAGTAAGATTTTTTCATTTTGTTGTTTAGATATTCTAAGGTCATTGGTGCAGTTTGAGAATTTTTGAGGTGTTTTGATGTACTTTTCTTGATTTTTATATCTTTCGGACATTTACGAGAAAAATTAATTTTTTTGTTATTTTTCGGACAGTTACGAAAAAGAGTAAAGTTTTTTTCATTTTTTCGTTTCAATATTCTAAGGTCTTTGGTGTAGTTTTAGAATTTTTGATGTTTTTTGATGTACTTTTCTTGATTTTTATATCTTTCGAACATTTACAAACAAAATTAATTTTTTTTGTCAGTTTTCAGACAGTTACGAAAAAAAGTAAAGTTTTGTTCATTTTTTCATTTCGATATTCTAAGGTCATTGGTGCAGTTTAAAAACTTTTTGAGGTGTTTTGATGTACTTTTCTAGATTTTTATATCTTTTGGACATTTACGAGGAAAAAATATTTTTTTTGTTATTTTTCGAACAGTTAAAAAAAGAGTAAAGTTTTGTTCATTTTTTTGATTAGATATTCTAAGGTCATTGGTCCAGTTTGAAAATTTTTTGAGGTGTTTTGATGTACTTTTCTTGATTTTTATATCATTCCGACATTTACGAGGAAAAAATAATTATTTTTTTTATTTTTCGTACAGTTACGAAAAAGTGTAAGTTTTTTTCATTTTTTCGTTTCGATATTCTAAGGTCATTGGTGCAGTTTGAGAATTTTTGGAGGTGTTTTGATGTACTTTTCTTGATTTTTATATCTTTTAGACATTTACGAGGAAAAATTAATTTTTTTGTTATTTTTCGGACAGTTACGAAAAAGATTAATGTTTTGTTCATATTTTCTTTTCGATATTCTAAGGTCATTGGTGCATTTTTAGAATTCTTTGAGGTGTTTTGATGTACTTTTCTTGATTTTTATATCTTTCGGACATTTACGAGGAAAAATTATTTTTATTTTTATTTTTCGGACAATTAAGAAAAAAAAGTAAAGTTTTGTTCATTTTTTCGTTTCGATATTCTAAAGTCATTGGTGTAGTGTGAGAATTTTTGAGGTGTTTTGATGTATTTTTCTTAATTTTTATATCTTTCGGACATTTACGAGGAAAAATTGAAATTTTTGTTATTTTTTGGACAGTTACGAAATAGAGTAAAATTTTGTTCATTTTTTCGTTTCGATATTCTAAGGTCATTGGTGCAGTTTTAGAATTTTTGAGGTTTTTTGATGTACTTTTCTTGATTTTTATATCTTTCGAACATTTACAAACAAAATTAATTTTTTGTTATTTTTCGGAAAGTAAAGTTTTGTTCATTTTTTCGTTTCGATATTCTAAGGTCATTGGTGCAGTTTGAGAATATTTTGAGGTGTTTTGATATACTTTTCTTGATTTTTATATCTTTTGGACATTTGCGAGGAAAAAATAAATTTTTCGTCATTTTGCGGACAGTTACGAAAAAGAGTAAAGTTTTGTTCATTTTTTCGTTTCGATATTCTAAGGTCATTGGTGCAGTTTTAGAATTTTTTAAGGTTTTTTAATGTACTTTTTTTATTTTTATAACTTTCGCACATTTACGAACAAAATTAATTTTTTTGTTATTTTTCGGACAGTTACCAAAAAGAGTAAAGTTTTGTTCATTTTCTCGTTTCGATATTCTAAGGTCATTGATACAGTTTGAGATTTTTTTGAGGTGTTTTGATGTACTTTTCTTGATTTTTATATCTTTCGGATATTAACGAGGAAAAATTATTTTTTTTGTTATTTTTTGAACAGTTACGAAAAAGAGTAAAGTTTTGTTCATTTTCTCGTTTCGATATTCTAAGGTCATCGGTGCAGTTTGAGAATTTTTCGAGGTGTTTTGATGTACTTTTCTTGATTTTTATATCTTTCGGAAAATAACGAGGAAAAATTATTATTTTTGTTATTTGTCGGACAGTTACGAAAAAGAATATTTTGTTCATTTTCTCGTTTCGATATTCTAAGGTTATTGGTGCAATTTGAGAATTTTTTGAGGTGTTTTGATGTACTTTTCTTGATTTTTATATCTTTCGGATATTAACGAGGAAAAATTATTTTTTTTGTTATTTTTCGGACAGTTACGAAAAAGAGTAAGATTTTGTTCATTTTTTTCGTTTAGATATTCTAAGGTCATTGGTGCAGTTTGAGAATTTTTTGAGGTGTTTTGATGTACTTTTCTTGATTTTTATATCTTTCCGACATTAACGAGGAAAAATTAAATTTTTTGTTATTTTTCAGACAGTTACGAAAAAGAGTAAAATTTTGTTCATTTTTTCGTTTCGATATTATAAGATCATTGGTGCAGTTTGAGAATTTTTGAGGTGTTTTGATATGCTTTTCTTGATTTTTATATCTTTCGGACATTTACGAGGAAAAATTAAATTTTTCGGACAGTTACCATAAAGAATAAAGTTTTGTTCATTTTTTGTTTCGATATTTTAAGGTTATTGGTGAAGTTTTAGAATTTCTTATGGTTTTTTGATGTACTTTTCTTGATTTTTATATCTTTCGGACATGTACGAACAAAATTAAATTTTTGGTTATTTTTCGGACAGTTACGAAAAAGAGTAAAGTTTTGTTCATTTTTTCGTTTCGATATTCTAAAGTCATTGGTGCAGTTTGGAAATTTATTGAGGTGTTTTGATGTACTTTTCTTGATTTTTATATCTTTCAGACATTTATGAGGAAATATTAATTTTTTTGTTATTTTTCGGACAGTTACGAAAAAGAGTAAAGTTTTTTTCATTTTTTCGTTTCAATATTCTAAGGTCATTGGTGAAGTTTTAGAATTTTTTGAGGTTTTTTGATGTACTTTTCTTGATTTTTATATATTTCGGACATTTACGAACAAAATTAATTTTTTTGTTATTTTTCGGACAGTTACGAAAGAGGTTAAAGTTTTATTCATTTTTTCGTTTCGATATTCTAAGGTCATTGGTGCAGTTTGGAAATTTATTGAGGTGTTTCGATTTACTTTTCTTGATTTTTATATCTTTCAGACATTTACGAGGAAATATTATTTTTTTTGTTATTTTTCGGACAGTTACGAAAAAGAGTAAAAGTTTTGTTCCTTTTTTCGTTTCAATATTCTAAGGTCATTGGTGCAGTTTTAGAATTTTTTGAGGTTTTTTGATGTAATTTTCTTGATTTTTATATCTTTCGGACATGTACGAATAAAATTAATTTTTTTGTGATTTTTCGGACAGTTACGTAAAAGAGGTAAGTTTTTTTCATCTTTTTTCGTTTCGATATTCTAAGGTCATTGGTGTAGTTTGAAATTTTTGAGGTGTTTTTGATGTACGTTTCTTGATTTTTATATCATTCGGATATTTACGAGGAAAAAATATTTTTTTATTTATTTTTCGGACAGTTACGAAAAAGAATATAGTTTTGTTCATTTTTTCGTTTCGATATTTTATGGTCATTGGTGCAGTTTGAGAATTTTTTGATGTGTTTTGATATACTTTTCTTGATTTTTATATCTTTCGGACATTTACGATGAAAAAATAAATTTATTGTTATTTTTCGACAGTTACGAAAAAGCGTAAAGTTTTGTTCATTTTTTCGTTTCGTTATTCTAAGGTCATTGGTGCAGTTTGAGAATTTTTTGAGGTGTTTTGATGTACTTTTCTTGATTTTTATCTCTTTGAAATTTATGAGGAAAAATTAAATTATTGTTATTTTTCGGACAGTTACGAAAAGTGTAAAATTTTGTTTATTTTTTCTTTTCGATATTCTAAGGTCATTGGTGCCGTTTGAGAATTTTTTGATGTACTTTTCTTGATTTTTATATCTTTCGGACATTTACGAGGAAAAACTATTTTTTTAGTAATTTTTCAAACAGTTAAGAAAAAGAGTAAAGTTTTGTTCATTTTTTCGTTTCGATATTCTAAGGTCATTGGTGCAGTTTGAGAATTTTTGAAGTGTTTTGATGTACTTTTCTTGATTTTTATATCTTTCAGACATTTACGAGGCCGAAAAATAATTTTCTTGTTATTTTTCGGACAGTTACGAAAAATTGTATAGTTTTGTTCATTTTTTTGTTTCGATATTCTAAGGTCATTGGTGCAGATTTAGAATTTCTTAAGGCGTTCTGATGTACTTTTCTTGATTTTTATATCTTCCGGATATTTACGAGGAAAAAATAATTTTTTTGTTATTTTCCGGACAGTAACAAAAAAGTGTAAAACTTTGTTCATTTTTGTGTTTCGATATTCTAAGGTCATTGGTGCAGTTTGAGAATTTTTTGAGGTATTTTGATGTACTTTCTTGATTTTTTTATCTTTCGAACATTTACGAGGAAAAATTGATTTTTTTGTTATTTTTCGGACAGTTACGAAAAAGAGTAAAGTTTTGTTCATTTTTTCGTTTCGATATGCTAATATCATTGGTGCAGTTTGAGAACTTTTTTAGGTGTTTTGATGTACTTTTCTTGATTTTTATATATTTCAGACATTTACAATGAAAAATTAATTTTTTTGTTATTTTTTCGTACAGTTACGAAAAAGAGTAAGTTTTTTTTCATTTTTTGATTCGATATTCTACGGTCATTGGTGCAGTTTGAGAATTTTTTGAGGTGTTTTGATGTACTTTTTTTGATTTTTATATCTTTTGGACATTTATGAGGAAAAAATAATTTTTTTGTTATTTTTCGGTCAGTTACGAAAAAAGAGTAAAGTTTTCATTTTTTTGTTACGATATTCCAAGGACATTGGTGCAGTTTGAGAATTTTTTGAGGTGTTTTGATGTACTTTTCTTGATTTTTATATCTTTCGGACTTTTCGAGGAAAAAATAATTTTTTTGTTATTTTTCGGACAGTTACGAAAAAGTGTAAAGTTTTGTTCATTTTTTCGTTTCGATATTCTAAGGTCACTGTTGCAATTTGAGAATTTTTTGAAGTGTTTTGATGTACTTTTCTTGATTTTTATATCTTTCGGACATTTACGAGGAAAAAATATTTTTTTTGTTATTTTTTTGGACAGTTAGAAAAATGAATAAAGTTTTGTTCATTTTTTCGATTCGATATTCTAAGCTCATTGGTGCAGTTTGAGAATTTTTTGAGGTGTTTTGATGTACTTTTCTTGATTTTTATATTTTCGGATATTTACGAGGAATAATTAATTTTTTTTGTTATTTTTCAGACAGTTACGAAAAATAGTAAAGTTTTGTTCATTTTTTCGTTTCGATTTTCCAAGGTCATTGGTGTAATTTGAGAATTTTTTGAGGTGTATTGATATACTTTTTCTTTATTTTTATATCTTTCGTACATTTACGAGGAAAAATATAATTTTTTTGTTATTTTTCGGATATTTACGAAAAAGATTAAAGTCTTGCTCATTTTTTCTTTTCGATATTCTAAGGTCATTTGTGCAATTTGAGAATTTTTTGAAGTATTTTGATGAACATTTCTTGATTTTTATATCTTTCGGACATTTACAAGGAAAATTAAAAAAAATTCGGATAGTTAGGTAAATGAGTAAAGTTTGTTCATTTTTTTGATTAGATATTCTAAGGTTATTGGTGCAGTTTGATAATTTTTTGAGGTGTTTTGATGTACTTTTCTTGATATTTATATCTTTCGGACATTTATGAGGAAAAAATAATTTTTTTGTTATTTTTCGGACAGTTACGAAAAAGAGTAAAGTTTTGTTCATTTTTTCATTTCGATGTTCTAACGTCTTTAGTGCAGTTTGAGAATTTTTTGATGTGTTTTGATGTACTTTTCTTGATTATTATATCTTTCAGACATTTACGAGGAAAAATTAATTTTTTTACTATTTTTCAGACAGTTACGAAAAAGAGTATTTTCTTCATTTTTTCGTTTCTATATTCTAAGGTCATTGGTGCAGTTTGAGAATTTTTTGAGGTGTTTTGATGTACTTTTCTTGATTTTTATATCTTTTAGACACGAGGAAAAAATGATTTTTTGTTTTTTTTCGAATAGTTACGAAAAAAAGTAAAGTTTTATTCATTTTTTCGTTTCGATATTCTAAGGTCATTGGTGCAATTTTAGAATTTTTTGAAGTGTTTTGATGTACTTTTCTTGATTTTTACATCTTCCTGACATTTTCAAGGAAAAATCAAAATTTTTCGGACAGTTACGAAAATGAGTAAAGTTTTTGTTTATTTTTTCAATTCGATATTCTAAGGTCATTGGTGCAGTTTGAGAATTTTTTGAGGTGTATTGATGTACTTTTCTTGATTTTTATATCTTTCGGACATTTACGAGTAAAAATTAATTTTTATGTTATTTTTCGGACAGTTACGAAAAAGAGTAAAATTTTGTTCATTTTTTCTTTTCGATATTCAAAGGTCATGGGTGCAGTTTGAGAATTTTTTGAGGTGTTTTGGTGTTCTTTTTGTTAATTTTTATATCTTTCAGATATTTACGAGGAAAAATTAAATTTTTTGTTATTTTTCGGACAGTTACGAAAAAGAGTAAGTTTTTTTTTCCTTTTTTTGTTTTGATATTCTACTGTCATTGGTTAGTTTGAGAATTTTTTTGAGGAGTTTTGATGTACTTTTCTTGATTTTTATATCTTTCAGACATTTACGAGGAAAAAATAATTTTTTTGGTTATTTTGCTGACAGTTACGAAAAATAGTAAAGTTTTGTTCATTTTTTCGTTATTCCAAGGTCATTGGTGCAGTTTGAGAATTTTTTGATGTGTTTTGATGTACTTTTCTTGATTTTTTTATCTTTCGGATATTTACGAAAAAAATAATTTTTTTGTTATTTTTTCGGATAATTACGAAAAAGAGTAAAGTTTTGTTCATTTTTTCATTTCGATTTTCTAAAGTCATTGGTGCAATTTGAGAATTTTTTGAAGTGTTTTAATGTACTTTTCTTGATTTTAAAATTTTTCGGACATTTACAAGGAAAAATTAAAAAATTTGAAATAGTTATGGAAATGAGTAAAGTTTTGTTCATTTTTTCGATTCGATATTCTAAGGTCATTGGTGCAGTTTGAGAATTTTTTTAGTTGTTTTGATGTACTTTTCTTGATTTTAATATCTTTCAGACATTTACGGGGAAAAAATATATATATAATTATTTTTCTGATAGTTACGAAAAAAGAATAAAGTTTTGTTCATTTTTTCGTTTCGATATTCTAAGGTCATTAGTGCAGTTTGAGAATTTTTTGAGGTGTTTTGTTGTACTGTTCTTGATTTTTATATCTTTCGGACATTTACGAGGAAAAAATAATTTATTTGTTATTTTTGAGACAATTACGATAAAGAGTAAAGTTTTTGTTCATTTTTTCGTTTCGATATTCTAAGGTCATTGGTGTAGTTTGAGATCTTGAGGTGTTTTTGATGTACTTTTCTTGATTTTTATATCTTTCGGACATTTACAAGGAAAAATATTTTTTATTTTATTTTTCGGACATTTACGAAAAAGTGTAAAGTTTTGTTCTTTTTTATTTTTGATATTCTAAGGTCATTAGTACTGTTTGAAAATTTTGGAGGTGTTTTGATGTACTGTTCTTGATTTTTCTATCTTTCGGACATTTACGAGGAAAAATTAAATTTTTTGTTATTTTTCGGAGAGTTACGAAAAAGTGTAAAGTTTTGTTCATTTTTTCGTTTCGATATTCTAAAGTCATTGGTGCAGTTTGAGAATTTTTTTAGGTGTTTTGAAGTATTTTTTTTAATTTTTATATCTTTCGGACATTTACGAGGAAAAATTAAATTTTTTGTTATTTTTCAGACTGATACGAATAAAAGTAAAGTTTTGTTCATTTTGTCGTTTCATATTCTAAGGTCATTGGTGCAGTTTGAGAATTTTTTGAGGTGTTTTGATATACTTTTCTTGATTTTTATATCTTTCAGACATTTACGAGGAAAAATTAATTTTTTTGTTATTTTTCGGACAGTTACGACAAAGACTAAAGTGTTGTTCATTTTTTTTCGTTTCGATATTTTAAGGTCATTGGTGCAGTTTGAGAATTTTTTGAGATGTTTCGATGTACTTTTTTTTATTTTTATATCTTTTGGATATTTACGAGGAAATATTAAATTTTATGTTATTTTCGGACAGTTACGAAAAAGAGTAAAGTTTTGTTCATTTTATCGTTTCGATATTCTAAGGTCATTGGTGCAGTTTGAGAATTTTTTGAGGTGTTTTGTTGTACTATACTTGATTTTTATATCTTTTGGACATTTATGAGGAAAAATTAATTTTTTTGTTATTTTTCAGACAGTTACGATAAAGAGTAAAGTTTTGTTCATTTTTTCGTTTCGATATTCTAAGGTCATTGGTGTAGTTTGAGAATTTGAGGTGTTTTTGATATACTTTTCTTGATTTTTATATCTTTCAGACATTTACCAGGAAAAATAAAAAAATTTATTATTTTTCGGACATTTACGAAAAAGTGTAAAGTTTTGTTCATATTTTCGTATCGATATTCTAAGGTCATTGGTGCAGTTTAAGAATTTTTTTAGGTTTTTTAATGTACTGTTTTTGATTTTTATATCTTTTGGACATTTACGTGGAAAAAATAATTTTTTTGTTATTTTTCGGACAGTTACGACAAAGAGTAAAGTTTTGTTCATTTTTTCGTTTCGATATTATATGGTCATTGGTGTAGTTTGAAATTTTTTTGACGTGTCTTGATGTACTATTCTTGATTTTTATATCTTTCAGACATTTACCAGGAAAAATTAATTTTTTTGTTATTTTTCGGACATTTACGAAAAAGAGTAAAATTTTGTTCATTTTTTCGTTACGATATTCTAAGGTCATTGGTGCAGTTTGAGAATTTTTTGAGGTGTTTTGAAGTACTTTTCTTAATTTTTATATCTTTCGGACATTTACGAGGAAAAATTAAAAAAATTGTTTATTTTTCGAACAGTAACGAAAAAAAGTAAAGTTTTCATCATTTTTTCGTTTCATATTCTAAGTTCATTGGTGCAGTTTGAAAATTTTTTGAGGTGTTTTGATATACTTTTCTTGATTTTTATATCTTTCGGACATTTACGAGGAAAAAATAATTTTTTTGTTATTTTTCGGACAGTTACGAAAAAGACTAAAGTGTTGTTCATTTTTTCGTTTCGATATTTTAAAGTCATTGGTGCATTTTGAGAATTTTTGAGGTGTTTTGATGTAGTTTTCTTGATTTTTATATCTTTCGGACATTTACGAGGATAAAAGAATTTTTTTGTTATTTTTCGGACAAAAAATAGCAAAGTTTTGTTCATTTTTTCGTTTTGATATTTTAAGGTCATTGGTGAAGTTTGAGAATTTTTTAAGGTGTTTTGATGTACTTTTCTTGATTTATATATCTTTCGGATACTTACGAGGAAAAAATATTTTTTTTGTTATTTTTCGGACAGTTACAAAATAGAGTAAAGTTTTGTTCATTTTTTTATTTCGATATTCTAAGGTCATTGGTGTAGTTTGAGAATTTGAGGTGTTTTTGATTTACTTTTCTTGATTTTTATATTTTTCGGACATTTACGAGGAAAAAACAATTTTTTTGCTATTTTTCAGATAGTTACGAAAAAGATTAAAATTTCGTTCATTTTTTCGTCGATATTCTAAGGTCATTGGTGTTGTTTGAGAATTTTTTGAGGTGTTTTGATGTACTTTTCTTGATTTTTATATATTTCATACATTTACGAGGAAAAATTAATTTTTTTGCTATTTTTCGGCCAGGTACGAAAAAGATTAAAATTTCGTTCATTTTTTCGTCGATATTCTAAGGTCATTGGTGCAGTTTGAGAATTTTTTGAGGAGTTTTGCTGTACTTTTCTTGATTTTTTATCTTTCGGACATTTACAAGGAAAAACTATTTTTTGTTATTTTTCGGACAGTGACGAAAAAGAGTAAAGTTTTGTACATTTTTTCGTTTCGATATTCCAAGGTCATTGGTGCAGTTTGAGAATTTTTTGAGGTGTTTTGATGTACTTTTCTTATTTTTATATCTTTCGGACATTTTCGGGGAAAAATTAAATTTTATGTTTTTTTTCGGACAATTACGAAAAATAGTAAAATTTTGTTCATTTTTTCGTTTCGATATTCTAAGGTCATTGGTGCAGTTTGAGAATTTTTTGAGTGCGTAAACTGAACCAATTCAGGTTAGACCCCAAATTCATTACTAAAAATGAAATTACTTAATTGGTAAGGAAAAGACCAAAATACCCCTCTTAAATTCAGGAAACTCTCCTTAAATGGATAACCCTATTTCAAACGAGCAGATCTCCCTCATACGAGCTCGAAAATTAGCAAACTCGGTGGCGTTGGAAAGAGGATTCCAAAAGCTTTCATTTGATATCTTATAGTTCACCTAACTCATCCTGTACTGAAAGTTATGGTTGTTTGAAGTTGACCCAAAACTCATGCTTAAAATAACTTTGCCAAATTTCAGATTTTCATTCTTTCCAAAAATGGTTCTTTCTAATTCTATCTCTTTCAAATAGAGGGGTGTTACACCTTTCTTGATTTTTATATCTTTCGGACATTTACGATGAAAAATAAAATTTATATTATTTTTCGGACAGTTACAAAAAAGAGAAAAGTTTTGTTCATTATTTCATTTCGATATTCTAAGGTTATTGGTGCAGTTTTAGAATTTTTTGAGGTGTTTTGATGTATTTTTCTTGATTTTTATATCTTTTGGACATTTACGAGGAAAAATAAATTTTTTGTTATTTTTCGGACAGTTACGAAACAGAGTAAAGTTTTGATCATTTTTTTCGTTTCGATATTCTAAGGTCATTGGTGCAGTTTGAGATTTTTTTGAGGTGTTTTGATGTACTTTTCTTGATTTTTATATCTTTCGGACATTTACGAGGAAAAATATATATTTTTTTATTTTTTCGGACAGTTACGTAAAAGAGGTAAGTTTTGATCATTTTTTCGTTTCGATATTCTATGGTCCATTTGGGAATTTTTTGAGGTGTTTAGATGTACTTTTCTTGATTTTTATATCTTTCAGAAATTTACGAGGAAAAATAATTTTTTTTGTTATTTTTCGGACAGTTACGAAAAAAGAGTAAACTTTTGTTTATTTTTTCGTTTCGATATTCTAAGGTCATTGGTGCAGTTTGAGAATTTTTTGAGGTGTTTTGATGTTGTTTTCTTGATTTTTATATCTTCCGGACATTTACGAGGAAAAATTAAATTTTTTGTTATTTTTTGGACAGTTTTGAGAGAGTGTAAAATTTTGTTCATTTTTTCATTTCGATATTTTAAGGTCATTCGTGCAGTTTGAGAATTTTTTGTGGTGTTTTGATGTACTTTTCTTGAGTTTTATATCTTTCGGATATTTACGAGGAAAAACTATTTTTTTTGTTATTGTTCGGTCATATACGAAAAAGAGTAAAGTTTTTATCATTTTTTCGTGTCGATATTCTAAGGTCATTGGTGCAGTTTGAGAATTTTTTGAGTTGTTTTGATTTACTTTTCTTGATTTTTATATCTTGCGTACATTTACGAGGAAAAAATAATTTTTTTTTTATTTTTCGGACAGTTACGAAAAAGAGTAATGTTTTATTCATTTTTTTGTTTCGATATTCTAAGGTCATTGGTGAAGGTTGAGAATTTTTTTATGTGTTTTGATATACTTTTCTTGGTTTTTATATCATTCAAACATTTACGGGGAAAAAATAATTTTTTTGTTATTTTTCGGACAGTTACGAAAATGAGTAAAGTTTTGTTCATTTTTTCGCTTCGATATTCTAAGGTCATTGGGGGAGTTTGAGAATTTTTTGAGGTGTTTTGATGTACTTTTCTCGATTTTTATATCTTTCAGACATTTATGAGAAAAACTATTTTTTTTGTTATTTTGCGGACAGTAACGAAAATGAGTAATGTTTTGTTCATTTTTTTTTCGATATTCTAACGTCATTGGTGTAGTTTGAGAATTTTTTGAGGTGTTTTGATATACTTTTGTTGATTTTTATATCTTTCGGACATTTACGTGGAAGAATTAATTTTTTTCTTATTTTTCGGACAGTTACTAAAAGCGTAAAGTATTTTTTATTTTTTCGTTTCGATATTCTAAAGTCATTGGTGCAGTTTGAGAATTTTTTGAGGTTTTTTGAAATACTTTTCTTGATTTTAATATCTTTCAGATGAGGAAAAATATTTTTTTTTGTTATTTTTCGGACAGTTACAAAAAAGAGTAAAGTTGTGTTCATTTTTTCGTTTCAATATTCTAAGGTCATTGGTGCAGTTTGAGAATTTTTTGATATGTTTTGATGTAATTTTCTCGATTCTTATATCTTTCAGACATTTAATAGGAAAAAATAATTTTATTTTTATTTTTCGGACAGTTACGAAAAATAGTAACATTTTGTTTATTTTTTCATTTCGATATACTAAGGTAATTGGTGCAGTTTGAGTATTTTTTTAGGTATTTTGATGTATTTTTCTTGATTTTTGTATCTTTCAGAGATTTACAATGATTTTTTTTTTTTTTATATTTTTCGGACAGTTACGAAAAAGAGTAAAAGTTTTTTCATTTTTTCATTTTGATATTCTATGGTCATTGGTGCAGTTTGAAATATTTCAGTTGTTTTGATTAACTTTTCTTGATTTTTATATCTTGCGGACATTTACGAGGAAAAATTAATTTTTTTGCTCTTTTTCGGACAGTTACGAAAAAGAGTAATGTTTTGTTAATTTTTTTTCGATATATTAAGGTCATTGGTGCAGTTTGAGAATTTTATTAGGTGTTTTGATGTACTTTTCTTGATTTTTATATGATTCGGACATTTACGGGGAAAAATTAAATTTTTTGTTATTTTTCGGACAGTTACTAAAAAGAGTAAAGTATTGTTCATTTTTTCGTTTCGATATTCTCAGGTCATTGGTGCAGTTTGAGAATTTTTTGAAGTGTTTTGATGTACTTTTCTTGATTTTTATATCTTTTGGACATGTACGAGGAAAAATTAATTTTTTTGCTATTTTTCAGACAATTAAGAAATTGAGTAAAATTTCGTTCATTTTTTCGACGATATTCTAAGGTCATTGGTGCAGTTTGAATTTTTTTTGAGGTGTTTTGATGTACTTTTCTTGATTTTTATATCTTTCGGACATTTACGAGGAAAAACTATATTTTTTGTTATTTTTCGGACATATACGAAAAAGATTAAAGTTTTGTTCATTTTTTTGTTTCGATATTCTAAGGTCATTGGTGCAGTTTGAGAATTTTTGAAGGTATTTTGATGTACTTTTATTTTTATTTTTATATCTTTCGGACATTTACGAGGAAAAATAAATTTTTTTGTTATTTTTTGGACAGTTACGAAAAATAGTAAAGTTTTGTTCATTTTTTTGTTTCGATATTCTAAGGTCATTGGTGCAGTTTGAGATTTTTTTAAGGTTATTTGATTTACTTTTCTTGATTTTTATATCTTTCGGACATTTACGAGGAAAAACTAATTTTATTATTATTTTTCGGACAGTTACGAAAAAGAGAAAAGTTTTGTTCATTTTTTCGTTTCGATATTCTACGGTCATTGGTGTAATTTGAGAATTTTTTGAGCGGGTTTGATGTACTTTACGTGATTTTTATATCTTTCGGACATATACGAAGAAAAATTTATTTTTTTGTTATTTCTGACAATTACGAAAAATAGTAAAGTTTTATTTATTTTTTCGAATCGATATTCTAAGGTCATGGGTGTAGTTTGAGAATTTTTTGAGGTGTTTTGATGAACTTTTCTTGATTTTTATATCTTTTGGACATTTACGAAGAAAAAATAATTTTTTTGGTATTTCACGGACAGTTACGAAAAAAGAGTAAAGTTTTGTTCCATTTTTCATTTCGATATTCTAAGGTCATTGGTGCATTTTAAGAATTTTTTAAGGAGTTTTGATATACTTTTCTTGATTTTTATATCTTTCGGCTATTTATGAGGTAAAATTAATTTTTTTGTTATTTTTTCGGACAGTTACGAAAAAGAGTATAGTTTTTTTTATTTTTTCGCTTCGATATTCTAAGGTCATTGGGACAGTTTGAGAATTTTTTGAGATGTATTGATGTACTTTTCTCGATTTTTATATTTTTCAGACATTTACGAGGAAAAATTAATTTTTTTGTTATTTTGCGGATAGTAACGAAAAAGAATAACGTTTTGTTCATTTTTTTTCGATATTCTAAAGTCTTTGGTGCCGTTTGAGAATTTTTTGAGGTGTTTTGATGTACTTTTCTTGATTTTTATATCTTTCGGACATTTACGGGGAATAATTTTTATTTTTTATTTTTCGTACAGTGACGAAAAAGTGTAAAGTATTGTTCATTTTTTCGTTTCGATATTCTAAGGTCATTGGTGCAGTTTGAGAATTTTTTGAGGTGTTGTGAAGTACTTTTCTTGATTTTAATATCTTTCAGACATTTATGAGGAAAAATAATTTTTTTTGTTATTTTTCGGATAGTTACGAAAAAGAGTAAAGTTGTCTTCATTTTTTCGTTTCAATATTCTAAGGTCATTGGTGAAGTTTGAGAATTTTTTGAGATGTTTTGATGTAATTTTCTAAATTTTATATCTTTCAGACATTTAATAGGAAAAAATAACATTTTTGTTATTTTTCGGACAGTTACCAAAAACAGTAAAGTTTTGTTTATTTTTTTCATTTCGATATTCTAAGGTCATTGGTGCAGTTTAAGAATTTTTTTAGGTATTTTGATGTATTTTTCTTGATTTTTATATCTTTCGGAGATTTACGATGAAAAATATTTTTTTTGATATTTTTCAGACAGTTACGAAAAAGAGTAAAATTTTGTTCATTTTTTCGTTTTGATATTCTATGGTCATTGGTGCAGTTTGGAATTTTATGAGTTGTTTTGATGTACTTTTCTTGAGTTTTATATCTTTCGGACATTTACGAGGAAAAACTATTTTTTTGTTATTTTTCGGACATATACGAAAAAGAGTAAAGTTTTTATCATTTTTTTCCTTTCGATATTTTGAGGTCATTGGTGCAGTTTGAGAATTTTTTGAGTTGTTTTGATTTACTTTTCTTGATTTTTATATCTTGCGGACATTTACGAGGAAAAATTAATTTTTTTGCTATTTTTTGGACAGTTACGAAAAACATTAATGTTGGGTTCATTTTTTTGTTTCGATATTCTAAGGTCATTGGTGCAGTTTGAGAATTTTTTTAGGTGTTCTGATGTACTTTTCTTGATTTTTATATCATTCGGACATTTATGGGGAAAAAATAATTTTTTTGTTATTTTTCGAACAGTTACGAAAAAGAGTAAAGTATTTTTCATTTTTTTGTTTCGATTTTCTAAGGTCATTGGTGCAGTTTGAGAATTTTTTGAAGTGTTTTGATGTACTTTTCTTGATTTTTATATCTTTCGGATATTTACGTGGAAAAATTAATTTTTTTGCTATTTTTCGGACAGTTACGAAATTGAGTAAAATTTTGTTCATTTTTTCGTCGATATTCTAAGGTCATTGGTGCAGTTTGAAATTTTTTTAAGGTGTTTTGATGTACTTTTGTTTATTTTTATATCGTTCGGACATTTACGAGGATAAACTATTTTTTTTGTTATTTTTCGGACATATACGAAAAAGATTAAAGTTTTGTTCAATTTTTTCTTTTCGATATTCTAAGGTCATTGCTGCAGTTTGAGAATTTTTTGAGCTGTTTTGATGTACTTTTCTTGATTTTTATATCTTTCAGACATTTAGGAGGAAAAAATAATTTTTTTGTAATTTTTCAGACAGTTACGAAAAAGTATAAAGTTTTGTTCATTTTTTTGTTTCGATATTCTAAGGTCATTGGTGCAGTTTTAGAAATTTTTGAGGTGTTTTTGTACTTTTCTTTATTTTTATATCTTTCAGACATTTACGAGGAAAAATAAAATTTTTTGTCATTTTTTCTGACAGTTATTAAAAAACGTAAAGTTTTGTTCATTTTTTCGAATCGATAATCTAAGGTCATTGGTGCAAGTTTGAGAATTTTTTGAGTTGTTTTGATGTACTTTTCTTGATTTTTATATTTTTTGGACATTTACGAGGAAAAATTAAATTTTTTGTTATTTTTCGGACAGTTACGAAAAAATTTTCATTTCGATATTCTAATGTCATTGGTGCAGTTTGAGAATTTTTTGAGGTGTTTTGATGTACTTTTCTTGAATTTTATATCTTTCGGACATCTACGTGGAAAAATTAAACTTTTGTTATATTTCGCACAGTTACGAAAAAGAGTAAAGTTTTGTTTATTTTTTGTTTGGATATTCTAAGGTCATTGGTGCAGTTTGAGATTTTTTTGAGCTGTTTTGATGTATTCTTCTTAATTTTTATATCTTTCGGACATTTACGAGGAAAAATTAATCTTTTTGTTATTTTTTAGACAGTTACGAAAAATAGTAATGTTTTGTTCGTTTTTTTGTTTCGATATTCTAAGGTCATTGGTGCAGTTTGAGAATTTTTTGAGGTATTTTGATGTAACTTTTTTAATTTTTATATCTTTCCAACATTTACGAGGAAAAATTAATTTTTTTTGTTATTTTTCAGACAGTTACAAAAAAGAGTAAAGTTATGTTCATTTTTGCGTTTTGATATTCTAAGGTCATTGGTGCAGTTTGAGAATTTTTGAGGTGTTTTGATGTAGTTTTCTTGATTTTTATATCTTTCAGACATTTACGAGGAAAAAATAATTTTTTTGTTATTTTTCGGACAGTTACGAAAAAGAGTAAAGTTTTTTTCTTTTTTTCTCTTCGATATTCTAAAGTCAATGGTGCAGTTTGATAATTTTTTGAGGTGTTTTGATGTACTTTTTTTATTTTTATATCTTTCGGATATTTACGAGGAAAAATTAATTTTTTTGGATTGTTACGAAAAAGTGTAAAGTTTTGTTCATTTTTTCGTTTCGATATTCTAAGTTCATTGGTGAATTTTTAGAATTTTTTGAGGTGTTTTGATGTACTTTTCTAGATTTTTATATCTTTCAGACATTTACGAGGAAAAATTAATTTTTTTGTTATTTTTGGATAGTTACGAAAAGAGTAAAGTCTTGTTTATTTTTCGTTTCCATATTTTAAGGTAATTGTTACAGTTTGAGAATTTGTTGAAGAGTTTTGATATACTTTTATTGATTTTTATATCTTCCGGACATTTACGAGGAAAAAATAATTTTTTTGTTATTTTTCTGACAGTTACGATAAAAATTTTGTTTCTATATTCTAAGGTCATTGGTGTAGTTTAAGAATTTTTCGAGATGTTTTGATGTACCTTTCTTGATTTTTATATCTTTCAGACATTTTTGAAGAAAATTTAAATTTTTTGTTATTTTTTGAATAATTACTATATAGAGTAAAATTTTGTTCATTTTTTCATTTCGATATTCTATGGTCATTGGTGCAGTTTGAGAATTTTTTTGAGGTGTTTTGATATACTTTTCTTGATTTTTATATCTTTCAAATATTTATGAGGAAAAATTATTTATTTTTTTATTTTTCGGACAGTTACGAAAAAGAGTAAAGTTGTGTTCATTTTTTTGTTTCGATATTCTAAGGTCATTGGTGCAGTTTGAGAATTTTTGGAGGTATTTTGATGTACTTTTCTTGATTTATATATCTTTCAGACATTTACGAGGAAAAAATAATTTTTTTGTTATTTTTCAGATAGTTACGAAAAAGTGTAAAGTTTTGTTCATTTTTTTGTTTCGATATTGTAAGGTCATTGGTGCAGTTTGAGAATTTTTTGAGGTGTTTTGATGTACTTTTCTTGATTTTAATATCTTTCGGACATTTACGAGGAAAAATGAATTTTTTTGTTATTTTTCAGACCGTACGAAAAAAGAGTAAACTTTTATTCATTTTTTCTTTTCAATATTCTCAGGTAATTGGTGTAGTTTGAGAGTTTTTTGAGGTGTTTTGATGTAATTTTCTTGATTTTTATATCTTTCGGACATTTACGAGGAAAAATTAAATTTTTTGTTATTTTTCTGACAGTTACGAAAAAGAGTAAAGTTTTGTTCATTTTTTCGTTTCGATATTTTAAGGCCATTGGTGCAGTTTGAGAATTTTTTGAGATGTTTTGATGTACTTTTCTTGATTTTTATATCTTTCAGACATTTACAAGGAAAAATTAAATTTTTTGTTATTTTTCGAACAGTTACAAAAAAGAAAAAAAAAAATTTCATTTTTTTTCGTTTTGATATTCTCAGGTCATTGGTGCAGTTTGATAATTTTTTGAGGTGTTTTGATGTAATTTTCATGATTTTTATATCTTTTGGACATTAACGAGGAAAAAATAATTTTTTGTTATTTTTCGGACTGTTACGAAAAAGAGTAAAATTTTGTTAATTTTTTCGTTTCGATATTCTAAGGCCATTGGTGCAGTTTGAGAATTTTTTGAGATGTTTTGATGTACTTTTCTTGATTTTTATATCTTTCGAACATTTACCAGGAAAAATTAATTTTTTTGTTATTTTTCGGACAGTTACGAAAAAGTGTAAAGTTTTGTTCATTTTTTCGTTTCGATATTCCAAGGTCATTGGTGTTGTTTGAGAATTTTTTGAGGTGTTTTGATGTACTTTTCTTGATTTTTATATCTTTCGGACATTTACGAGGAAAAAATAATTTTTTGTTATTTTTCAGACAGTTACGAAAAAGAGTAAAGTTTTTTGTACAAAACTTTACTCTTTTTCGTAAATGTCTGAAAAATAACAAAAAAATTAATTTTTCATCGTAAATGTCCGAAAGATATAAAAATCTAGAAAAGTACATGAAAACACCTCAAAAAATTCTCTAACTTCACCAATGACCTTAGAATATCGAGACGAAAAAATGAACAAAACTTTACACTTTTTCGTAACTGTCCGAAAAATAAATAAACAAATAATTTTTCCTCATAAATGTCCGAAAGACATAAAAATTAAAAAAAGTATATCAAAACACCTAAAAAAATTCACAAACTGCACCAATGACCTAAGAATATCGAAACGTAAAAATGAACAAAACTTTAATTTTTTTCGTAACTATTAGAAAAATAACAAAAAAATTAATTTTTCCTCGTAAATGTCCGAAAGATATAAAAATCAAGAAAAGTACATCAAAACACCTCAAAAAATTCTCAAACTGCCCCAATGATCTTAGAATATCAAAACGAAAAAATGAATAAAATTTTACACTTTTTAATAACTATCCGAAAAATAACAAAAAATTTAATTTTTTCTCGTAAATGTCCGAAAGATATAAAAATCAAGAAAAGTATATCAAAACACCTCAAAAATTTCTAAAACTGCACAAATGACCGTAGAATATCGAAAAGAAAAAAGGAACAAATCTTTACTCTTTTTAGTTACTGTCCGAAAAATAACAGAAAATTTAATTTTTCCTCGTAAATGTCTGAAAGATATAAAAATCAAGAAAAGTACATCAAAAGACCTCAAAAAATTCTCAAACTGCACCAATGACCTTAGAATATCAAAACGCAAAAATGAACATAACTTTACTCTTTTTTGTAACTGTCTGAAAAATAACAAAAAAAATTAATTTTTCCTCGTAAATGTTGGAAAGATATAAAAATTAAAAAAGTTACATCAAAATATCTCAAAAAATTTTCAAACTGCACCAATGACCTTAGAATATCGAAACGAAAAAATGAACAAAACATTACTATTTTTCGTAACTGTCTAAAAAATAACAAAAAAATTAATTTTTCCTCGTAAATGTCCGAAAGATATAAAAATCAAGAAGAATACATCAAAACAGCTCAAAAAAATCTCAAACTGCACCAATGACCTTAGAATATCCAAACAAAAAATAAACAAAACTTTACTCTTTTTCGTAACTGTCTGAAAAATAACAAAAAAATTAATTTTTCCACGTAGATGTCCGAAAGATATAAAAATTAAGAAAAGTACATCAAAACACCTCAAAAAATTCTCAAACTGCACTAATAAGTTAGATTATCGAAACAAAAAATAAACAAAACTTTACTCTTTTTTGTAACTGTCCGAAAAATAACAAAAAATTATTTTTTCCTCGTAAATGTCCGTATGATATAAAAATCAAGAAAAGTACATCAAAACACCTCAAAAAAATTCTCTAACTGCACCAATGACCTTAGAATATCGAAACGTAATTTTTTTCGTAACTGTCCGAAAAATAACAATAAATTTAATTTTTCCTTGTAAATGTCCGGAAGATATAAAAATCAAGAAAAGTACATCAAAACAGGTCAAAAAATTTTCAAATTTCACCAATGACCTTAGCATATCGAAACGAAAAAATGAACAAAACTTTACTCTTTTTTGTAACGGTTCGAAAAATAACAAAAACTTTATTTTTCTTCGTAAATGTCTGAAAGATATAAAAATCAAGAAAAGTATATCAAAACACCTCAAAATATTCTCAAACAGCACCAATGACAATTGAATATCGAAACAAAAAAATGAACAAAACTTAACTCTTTTTCGTAACTGTCCGAAAGATAACAAAAAAATTAATTTTTCCTCATAAATGTCCAAAAGATATAAAAGTCAAAAAAAGTACATCAAAACACCTCAAAAAATTCTCAAACTGCACCAATGACCTTTGAATATTAAAGCGAAAAAATGAACAAAACTTTACTCTTTTTCGTAACTGTCCGAAAAATAACAAAAGAATTAGTTTTTCCTCGTAAATGTCTGAAATATATGAAAATCAATAAAAGTACATCAAAACACCTCAAAAAATTCACAAACTGCACCAATGACCATAGAATATCGAAACGAAAAAATGAACAAAATTTTACTCTGTATAGTAATTATTCGAAAAATAACCAAAAATCTAAATTTTCTTCAAAAATGTCTGAAAGATATAAAAATCAAGAAAAGTACATCAAAACACATCAAAAAATTCTTAAACTGCACCAATGACCTTAGAATATCGAAACGAAAAAATGGACAAAACTTTACATTTTTTTGTAATTGTCTGAAAAATAACAAAAAAATTAATTTTTCCTCGTAAATGTCCGAAAAATATAAAAATCAAACAAAGTACATCAAAACACCTCAAAAAATTCTAAAACTGCACCAATAACCTTAGAATATCGAAAAGAAAAAATGTCTAAAACTTCACTCTTTTTAGTAACAGTCCAAAAAATAACAAAAAAATTATTTTTTCCGAGTAAATGTACGGAAGATATAAAAATCAAGAATAGTATATCAAAACACATCAAAAAATTCTCAAACTGCTCCAGTGACCTTAGAATATCGAAACGAAATAATGAAAAAAACTTTTACTCTTTTTCGTAACTTTCCGAAAAATAATAAAAAAATTAATTTTTCCTCTTAAATGTCCGAAAGATATAAAAATCAAGAAAAGTACATCAAAACACCTCAAAATATTCTCAAACTGCACCAATGACCTTAGAATATCTAAACGAAAAAATGAACAAAATTAACTCTTTTTTGTAACTGTTTGAAAAATAACAAAAAATTTAATTTTTCCTCGTAAATGTCTGAATGATATAAAAATAAGAAAAAGTACCTCAAAACACCTCAAAAAATTCTCTAACTGCACCAATGACCTTAGAATATCGAAAAGAATATTTCTTTCGTAACTGTCCGAAAAATAACAAAAAATTTAATTTTTCCTCATAAATGTCCGAAAGATATAAAAATCAAGAAAAGTACATCAAAACACCTAAAAAAAATTTCAAACTGCACCAATGACCTTAGATTATCGATTCAAAAAAATGAACAAAACTTTTGCTTTTTCGTAACTGTCAGAAAAATAACAAAAAATTTAATTTTTCCTCGTAAATGTCTGAAAGATAAAAAAATCAAGAAAAGTACATCAAAACACCTCAAAAAATTCTCAAACTGCACCAATGACCTTAGATTATCGAAACAAAAAAATGAACAAAACTATACTCTTTTTCGTAACTGTCCGAAAAATAACAAAATTTATTTTTTCTTCGCAAATGTTCGAAAAAATTTAAAAATAAAGAAAAGTACATCAAAACACCTCAAAAATTTCTCAAACTGCACCAATAACCTTAGAATATCGAAGAGAAAAAATAAACAAAACTTTACTATTTTTTCGTAACTGTCCAAAAAATAACAAAAAAATTCATTTTTCCTCGTAAATGTTTGAAAGATAGAAAAATCAAGAAAAGTACATCAAAACACCTCAAAAAATTCTCAAACTGCACCAATAACCTTAGAATATCGAAGCGAAAAAATTAACAAAACTTTACTCTTTTTCGTAACTGTCCGAAAAAAAAAGTTAAATTTTCTCGTAAATGTCCGAAAGATATAAAAATCAAGAAAAGTACATCAAAACAAGTCAAAAAATTCTCAAACTTCACCAATGACCTTAGCATATCGAAACGAAAAAATGAACAAAACTTTACACTTTTTCGTAACTGTTCAAAAAATAATAAAAACTTTATTTTTTCTTCGTAAATGTTTGAAAGATATAAAAATCAAGAAAAGTACATCAAAACACCTCGAAATATTCTCAAACTGTACCAATGACCTTAGACTATTGAAACGGAAAAATGAACAAAACTTTACTCTTTTTCGTAACTGTCCGAAAAATAACAACAAATTTAATTTTTCCTCAAAAATGTTCGAAAGATATAAAATCAAGAAAAGTAAATCAAAACACCTCAAAAAGTTCTCAAACTGCACCAATGACCTTAGAATATCGAAATGAAAAATGAACTAAACTTTACACTTTTTCGTAACAGTCCGAAAAATAACCAAAATAATATTTTTTCCTCGTAAATGTCCGATAGATATAAAAATCAAGAAAAGTACATCAAAACACCTCAAAAAATTGTCAAACTGCACCAATGACCTTAGAATATCGAAATGAAAAATCATACATAACTTTACTCTTTTTGTAACTGTTCGAAAGATAACAAAAAAATTATTTTTTCCTCGTAAAAGTCCGAGAGATATAAAAATCAAGAGAAGTACATCAAAACACCTCAAAAAATTCTCAAACTGCAACAATGACCTTAGAATATAGACACGAAAAAATGAACAAAACTTTACTCCTTTTCGTAACTGTCCGAAAAATAACAAAAAAATTATTTTTTCCTCGTAAATGTCTGAATGATATAAAAATGAAGAAAAGTATATCAAATCACCTCAAAAATTTCTCAAACTGCACCAACGACCTTAGAATATCGAAACGAAAAATTGAACAAAACTTTACACTTTTTCGTTAATGTCTGAAAAATAGCAAAAAATTTAAATTTTCCTCGTAAATGTTTGAAAGATATAAAAATCAAGAAAAGTACATCAAAACACCTAAAAAAAATATTCAAACTGCACCAATGACCTTAGAATATCGAAACAAAAAAATAAACAAAACTTTACTCTTTTTCGTAACTGTTCGAAAAATAACAAAAAAATCAATTTTTCCTCGTAAATGTTTGAAATATATAAAAATCAAGAAAGATACATCAAAACACCTCAAAAAAAATTCAAACTGCAGCAATGACCTTAGAATATCGAAACAAAAATGAACAAAACTTTACTCTTTTTCTTTATTGTCCGAAAAATAATTAAAAAAATTACTTTTCCTCGTAAATGTCCGAAAGATATAAAAATCAAGAAAAGTACATCAAAACACCTCAAAAAAATATCAAACGGCACCAATGACCTTAGAATATCGAAACAAAAAATAAACCAAACATTACTCTTTTTCGTAACTGTCCGAAAAATAACAAAAAAATAAAGTTTTCCTCGTAAATGTCCGAAAGATATAAAAATAAGGAAAAGTACCTCAAAACACATCAAAAATTTCTCAAACTGCACCAATGACCTTTGAATATCGAAACGAAAAATATGAACAAAACATTACTCTTTTTCGTAACTGTTCGAAAAATTACAAAAAAAATATTTTTTCCTCGTAAATGTCCGAAAGATATAAAAATCAAGAAAAGTACATCAAAACACCTCAAACTGCAAAATGACCTTAGAATATCGAAACGAATTAATAAACAAAACTTTACTCTTTTTCGTAACTGGCCGAAAAATAAAAAAAAATAAAAAATTTCTTGTAAATGTTCGAAAGATATAAAAATCAAGAAAAGTACATCAAAAAACCTCAAAAAATTCTTAAAATGCACCAATGACCTTAGAATATCGAAACGAAAAAATGAACAAAACTTTACTATTTTTCGTAACTGTCCAAAAAATAACAACAAATTTAATTTTTCCTCATAAATGTTCGAAGGATATAAAAATCAAGAAAAGTACATCAAAACACCTCAAAAAGTTCTCAAACAACACCAATGACCTTAGAATATCGAAATGAAAAATGAACTAAACTTTACACTTTTTTCGTAACTATCCGAAAAATAACAAAAAATTATTTTTTCCTCGTAAATGTCCGATAGATATAAAAATCAAGAAATGTACATCAAAACACCTCAAAAAATTCTCAAACTGTACCAATGACCTTAGAATATAGAAACGAAAAAATGAACAAAACAAGATTTAGAATGAACTTCAAGAACACTTATCAAGAACTCAATTCCTTCAATCTTTTGAGAATGAAATTACGCTGAAAATAACATGATTGGCGTGTGGGTGAATGAACCCAACACTATGGAAGCTTACATACCTCTTAGGGATCAAACCCATGGTGAAAATCCACAACAAAACTCAAGAACCTCGACGAACACTTTGATCCTCTCCTCTTTTCTCTTCTTGAACTCTCAACTAAAACCCTAGGTGTATATTAGGATTATAAAACTGAACCTAATAGTATTAGACCCTTAAAACCTTACTAAAAATGAATTAAATCTGATTGGGTTTGGAAAAGACCAAAATACCCCTTACTATTTTCGGGTAACTTTCCTTAACTGGACAGCCTGACTTCAAAAGGGCATATCTCACTCATCCGAACTTGAAATTTAGCAAACTCGGTGGAGTTGGAAAGATAATTCAAAGAACGTTTATTAGCTATCTTATAGCCCACCTAACTCATCAAGTACTAAGAGTTATGGTCATTTGAAATTGACCCAAAACTCATAACTTAAGCATAACTTGCAAAATTTCAGATTTTGCTATTTCTAATTTAGTTCTTTTTGGAACTGAAGGTGCTACATCTAGTGACCTTAACATTTAGGAAAAAATTGAATTCCTTTGTAAAAACTTACTCGCAACGAAGGATGGTTCGAGTCTTAGCTTAAAAAATTTCTGAGGTGTTACAATATCTCCCTCTTGGGATCATTCGTCCTCGAATGACGATTGGACTGGTTATGGAATGGGTTACTCTTACTATGGTCTGCGTCTAATGGTATGCTCTTACTATATTCAAGCTTAACCCAAATCCTTAGGTTTAGGTTATATACCTCTCTATAGGGAGTCTCATCCCATGACTATTACTCTTTACCACCACATTGTGCTCATATCAAGAACCACCTAATGTTTAAAATCACCACATTCAAGCTTAGTAATCTAACAACTCCATGGACTCGTACTAACTAACTCCTTCAGAGCCAACTAAGGGCTCTCATTTAACTATTTCTCATAGTAAGACCTCATCCTCCTCTTTTATAACCTTAGACAGAATTATCATACCATTATTATCATGATAGGATCATTAAAGCTTCTCTTTCTAACATTACTCTGTTACTAAAAGGACCTCTGAAAAGATCTCTCCTATACTCTTTTGAACTCATTACTATCTTACTCTCAAAACTTGACTTGATTTCCAATCTTATCATCACCCCCTTAGGTCTAAAGCTGACACTTGAAGGCTATTGACCTATTCCAACATCTCTAACTGGTCTACATCCTCTTTTACTCTAACACTTGAGAGAAGCTTATCTCATGACTACCGAACTCTCCATAAGCAGGTACTAAGACTTCTTTCTAAGGTGTTTCTGTTAACCTCTTCTGATTACATACCCTCTTGATACACCTCATAATGCTCTTTTTACTCTTGTGACTTAGCCACACTTCACTGCCCTTGTAACACCAGAAATTTTTTGAGATAAGACTTGAACCATCCTTCGTAGTGAGTAAGTTTTTATCAAGGAATTTGAAATTTCTTGAGTGTTAAGGTCACTAGATATAGCACCTTGTGTTCCATAAAGAACTAGAGAGAATTCATTGAAGTCATTCCTAGGTTCCTTTAAGTTTTGGGTCAACTTCAAACGACCATAACTTTTAGTACAAGATGAGTTAGGTGGATCATAAGATATCAAATGAAAGGTATTTGAATTATCTTTCCAACGCCACCAAGTTTTCTAATTTTCAAGCTCGTATGAGTGAGATATGCCATTTTGAAAATACATTGTCCAATTAAGAAAAGTTACCTGAAAATAGTGAGGGGTATTTCAGTCTTTTCCTTATCCAATCAGATTTAATTCATTTTTAGTAAGATTTTAGGGTCTAATATGATTAGGTGCAGTTTTATAATCCTAATATACGCCTAGGGTTTTAGTTGAGAGTTCAAGAAGAGAAAAGAAGAGAAAAGAGGAGAAAAGAGGAGAGGATCAAAGCGTTCGTCGAGGTTCTTGAGTTTTGTTGTGGATTTTTGCCATGGGTTTAATCCCTAAGAGGTATGTAAGTTTCCATAGTGTTGGGTTCATTCACCCACACGCCAATCATGTTATTTTCAGCATAATTTCAATCTCAAAAGTTGAAGGATTTGAGTTCTTGAAGTTCATTCTAAATCTTGTTTTGTTGGGGTTTGATGAATTCTTGAGATGAAAGTTAGTGATTTGAGTGTTGTTTTGAGTAAACTAGTGTATACTTAGGTTGAGTAATTTAATCTAAGGAAAATTTGAGAAAAGAAATCGATTAGAAGCGATTTAGGATCAGAAAACGAGAAACAAAATTCATCAAAAATTGGCTTGGGGAGGGGCTTGGGCGGCGCGCCCCAGATGCGCTAGAGGGGCTGGGTTGACGCCCCATCAGTGCGCCAGATTTGAGCTCCTGAACTTTGGGGCTAGCGCCCCGCGCCAGCAATGCACCCGGGACGTCTGCCCCCACACGTTTTTCATCGTTTAGCCCATCTGAGTCCTTCTAAAGTGTACTAACACTTCCTATCGATTATAACTACACTAAATGACTTCTAAACATCTAGAAATCATCCATAAACAGGAATCAAAATCCTTGAATCCATAATTCAAATTCAAGGTAGAGTTAGGAGTCAAGTCTTGAGAGTTCTTTCGAACATTTTAAGAAAGTCCCTTTGAGCCTTTTTGAGGAGTGTACTACAATTTCTAATAACATGTTTCAAGATTCGAGCAAGTGAGTATGAGAATGAGGAGAATATATTCATGAGTCTACTTTGTTGTCACGAGATCCTTCGTATCATGAACCATAACTCTTGAATTCATAATTCACATTCAAGAGAGAGTTAAGAGTAGAGTTCAAGAAAGTCTTTGAGTTTAATTGTGAATCCTTTGAGATCAACTATCGATTTGAGCTAAGTTTTGAGGAAGTAAGTATGAAAATGAGAAGAGTCGTATACATGAGCCCCATATTGTTATGTAGTCCTCGAGTTGAGTCGTTCATGCCCATAAATTCCGTGTGAACTTCGTAAACTGAGCATCTTTGAGAGGAGTAGTACCTTCAAGTTCTAAGTCTTGAGTATTGAGTTCCTAATCCTTTTGAGATTATATTCCTAGTCATGGGACTACTACATGTTACCCATGAAAGTCCTTGAGTTGAATAGTACATGCCCATAATTTCGCATGAACCCTCCGAGTCGAGCATTCTTGAGATGAGTAGTATCATTGAATCCTTGAGTTATGAAGTTGTTGAGTTTCAAGTATTGAGTTCTATGCATGGTTATTGAACACCTTGAATTGAGTCGTTCACGTCCATAATTTGGTATGAACCCTATTTTACGAAGTCTTTTTACAAATTATTTTAAAACTTATTTTAAAGACTTTAGCACTGAGTTGAGGAAGAGTAGAGCTGAGTTCATTTTCTTTAAAATGATATATGGGAACTAAGTATTCCTAAGAGTAAATATTTTTACATTTAAGATGAGAGGAAACTGAGATTTCCAAAAGAGTTTTGAGCAGTTTGAGTACCATCTCTTTT
>JAJONR010003889.1:30000-32354 GCA_029582245.1 Solanum etuberosum | reverse complement strand
CCAGATTTTAAATCAAATTTGAAAAATATATTAGCATCATATAATCTTGAAAGCAAATCTCTTTTATTGGGGATAGGATATCTTATCCATTTTAAGAATTTATTTAAAGGTTTATAATTTATAACTAATCTAGGAGCACCACGTTCCTTTTCAGCAGCATTACTAACATAAAATGCAGTACAAGACCAAGGTGATTTTGAAGGTTTTATCAAACCCTTTTGTAACAAATTATCAAAATTTTTTTGCAGAATTCTACCAATTCGGTGTTCATCTGACAAGGACGAGATTTAGTAGGAATATCATTCTCAGAAAATTCATCTTCATATGGAAGAGTAACAATATGCTTTTTTCGATTTCAAAAAGCACTAGGATTATCGGCACAAATATCAACAGCAATTTGTTCAGAAATTAATTTCATTTTTTCCTGTACTTTGGTGGATTTCAAAGTATCAAATATATTTATACTAAATAATTCTAGTTGCAAATAATCAATATGCCTTTGTTTCATATTAATCAAAGCATTAATATCACGAGAAATAAGGTCAGTGATAAAAGTACAATTTAAATTTCTATTTTCATAAGTAGAAGAAAATCCTTTAGCAGTTATGCTAGTAAATAAATAAATAGCATTTATAAAGGGGGTTCCAAGTATAATTGGAGGGTATAACTGATTTTTAACCAAGAAAAAGAAATGCGGAATGCAAAGTTTATTTTGAAAAATACGTATATTAGGTAATTTATACTTTATATCTAAAGCATGTCCAGAAGCAGATTTGACCAAATGAGTTGTCTTTTCAAAATATTTAGTACGTACTAGACCTTCTTGAATACAACTAATATCGGCTCCACTATCAATCATAGCAATATTATTGAAAAACTATTGTCAATCAAGATGGTGCATTTAATATATCATTTCTGAGCAGTAACAATTTGCATCATTCCTAAAAACATACCTTGTGTAGGATAATGATTAAAGGGTTTTGCAAGAGTATCTTCTTCAACAATATCTTTTCCTTTGTTATTAACAGTTTCTATCTGAGTAAGTCTATGATCACAAATCATTTGATTTTGTTTAAAAGATTTAATCTCATTTTTAAATTTTCAATTTCATCTTTCAAATCATCAAAGGAAGAATCTCTTGTATGAGTAGTCTGTTTATTAAGTCTGTTATTAATTTCAGACAATGAATAAGGTGCAGCATATTCAAATTCAAAATCATTCTTTTGTTTTTCCAATTTTTTTGAAGAACTTGAACTAGCATTATTATTTGCAGCTAAATGAATATTTTTTTCTCGAAGATCATTATCAGTGACTTCTTTCAAAAGTTCTATCACATTATCAGATGTAATAGTATTTACATTTAAATCTTGAAATTTAGATTGCAATTTATAAAATTCATGATTTTCACAAGAACATATATCACCATGACAGGAATTACAAATATTCATTTTATCATGCTGATTACTATCAGATATATCAAGCAAATCAACTTCTTCTTCAGAACCTAAATTGGAATCGTAATCAGACTCAGAACCAGAAGTGTATAACAAACTGTAAATCTTATCATGTACTCTTTCATCAAGTTCAAAGGTTTTCAGCTTTTCAAGCTTACAATTTGGTGCTATGTGACCGAAATTTCCACATCTATAACACTTGATTTTAGCGAGATCACGCTTAGACCTATTTTTGGTAAATCTATTAGACTTACGGAAGGCTTTTCTAGCGTCGCACTCTTCCTTAGATCTATGTCTAGACCTTTTTTTTCTATAAGATTTATCAGGGTTGGAGTATTTAGAATCCCTATATTTCTTTTTCTTACTATAAGGAGAAGTATCAGGTAAACCAAACTGGGTACAAAAGTCTCCCTGCTGAGATTTTTCTTCAAGCCTATCCATCTTAAGCTGTCTAGATAATTTTAATTCATTGCACAAATTTAATCCTTCTTGAGTGCAAACTCCTATCAGCTTACCATAGGTATAATCCTTATAAAGAATTTCACCAAGATTATTTCTCAGAGCTTTTCTAATTCTTTCGGAGAATAAAGGGGGAAGGCCATCTATAAACTTAGCTTTCCAATGTTCATACTTATTTTTGGGTAATTCCATCACCCTACTCATGTAAGTATTTTTATACCATCTAAATTCACCTAAGGTTCTACATCGTACACCATTTAATAAGGTACGAACAGTCTCATACTGATTGGTAAATCTACCATATAAGTGTTCTAAAATGATCAAAACTAAAGTATAAACAACGTCTTCTCTATTTTTTACTACAGCCATGCCTAAGTTATCAACAACTTCATTATCAGCAATAGGATTTATCACCGCTTCTTTTTGCTCAATACTCATACA
>JAJONR010003889.1:0-25000 GCA_029582245.1 Solanum etuberosum | reverse complement strand
AAAAAAAAAAATAGCCTATTTTTATTTTTTAAAATAATTACAGAAACACAAGAAAACATATCATTAACACAATCAAACCCAACTTCACAAACATTAAACTAAAAATAAATAAATATACACAGTAGTCAAAAGCATGGAACAAAAATAATGAAAGAGAAGATAGGAGCATGGTCACCTAGAGATAGTAAATCCGTTCATCTTATTGTTCAGCGCACCAATGGAGACGGTGACATGGTGTCGCTAGATCTTAGAGCTCACCTGTGGAGCTATGGTTTGGAGTTGAGTACCAAAACATGTTGGCGTTCATAGTTGTTGTTGTTGTTTGGAGGGGTTTTGGGTTTGTGTAACACCTCAGATTCGAGAAAGGGTAAAATTATAGCTTTTAAATAAATCTGGTGCCAATTCCTACGGCGCCATCCACGGCTCGTGGAACGACCCACAGACCGTAGGTCTGGTCCGTGGATTGGCCAATCAGTTTTTCCAAATGACAAGTTCTCTGTAATTTTCAACGGTTTACCAGGACGGTCCGTCGTCCAATCCACGAGCCGTAGATAGGTTTTGTAGGTGAGTCCCAGGCTTAGAGAAATTTCAGAGTCACAGGTCGAGAACGACGGTCGCGACCCACGGCCCATCGTCTCAACTACGGTCCATAGAAAGGGGTCCATCGTTCGTGGTCTAGAAATTAAGTTTATGAACCCATCGACGGCCGACTAGGACTGAACCACGGATCGTAGGTCACCATCGTCGACTGGGTCGACAGTTATTTTGTTAAGGGCTTTTGGTTCTTTTTTCTATTTATTTTAGCCTAATACTATGTCGTTTTATCCTTCACCAAAATCAATATATAAGTGTTTGAACCCCCAAATTTCCCCAATTGAAATCATTCTCTCAATTTTACAAAAGAAGAACAAGTCTTCCTCTTAAATATTTCTCTCTCTAGAAAGCTTGAAGAAGAAGGGTCCAAGCTAGGGTTTGCAAGTCAAGTCTCCTAATCCTTCATTGAAGTTAAGAAATTGGCATTGAGGTATGACAGTTTTCATCCATGGAGCCCTTTCCTCCATGGAGTTCCCAAATTCTCCAATTTATAAAGATATAATTCCCCAATGAGTTAGAGTTTTCTTCCATGTCATGGGTTCCTTTAATTATTGATGTAATTGATTGTTTTATGATCTATCAAGCATGAATTGATGTAATTACATGATTTTATGATGAATTCCCATGAACCCATGTCTAACCCATGTTTTATAGATTTTGATGATTGAAAGTGGGTTTTGAACTATGAAAGGGGAATTATGGAATTGTGCATGTTCTTATGGAATCGATGTAAATGTTTTAAGGATGCTTTGAGAGTGAAGTATAAATGATGTTGTTGTTGTTTTGTTATTGAAAGGATTTCTCACATACACATGAAAGTATGATTGTAAAAGGTTTTCTCACATAATAAGGGTTCTTAGGGTTGAAAGGTCTTCTCACCTTAAATGAACCATTGTTAAGAGCCATTCAAATGTTGAGGCAAGTGGCGATTATCCATGCTCTCTAATTGAAATGACAAGAGGTGATTACCCATGTCATATGATGTAAGGACAAGAGGCGATTACCCGTGTTCCTTTAAGAGCTAGGATGAATATGATTAAGAACTATTTTGTGGAAGTTAAGCTTAGTACCGAGTGGAAAAATGGTGATTACCCATGTCCCATAAACTATGTGCCAACATAGGAATGTCTAGATAGACTTTAGCTAGTGGATCCACAATAGCTAGAATTTTATGGTCCTTACCGTGGCAAGTAGGACACCTCTTTTTGGTGTGGGGTAGACACCGGATTCCATGTTAATAGCTCACATGATCTTATATGTCGGTTAAGGCTACTTCCCACAAGCAAGTTATGATGAACTAAGGTTACTTCAAGGAAGTATCTCATGTAGGTCTAAGATGATTATTATGTGCATTAACCATGTTTTATGACTCATGTTTTCTAACTCTTTATCTCATGTTTTAGATTCGTCATTGCATCTCATAAAGGTATCTATTTTAAGCATGTTTTCAAATGTTTTTATGCATGGCTATCATACTTGGTACATGTTTGTACTAGCGCATACTCTTGCCTACATTTTCTCCAAATGTAGGGTCCGAGAGTCATGGTTCCCAGTTTCATGGCTAGAGTCTTTTGAGGATATTTTGAGCTTCAGTGAGTCCTCATGCTTCGAGGACTGGACACTTATTATTTTCATTCTTTTCTTACTTTCAGTTTTGGAACATGATGTATGGGCTACGCCCAGATTCATTCTTATGTACTAGATGGCTTTGAGACGATGTATAGATTTCCACTTTTCTCTATAAAACTCTGATATGTTGAAACTGTTTTAAATCTCTTTATTCTATTATCTTGTATGATAAAATCTAAGTGGCTTGTATGAGGCCTCTCATGGTCTTATACACCATGTTACACCTAGGGGCTACCTTGGGTCGCGACAAACTTGGTAATCAGAGAATAAGGTTTAGAAAGGTCCTAGGATGTCTCATAAGCCACGTTGAGTAGAGTCTTGTTCATGAGTGTGAAGCGCGCCACATTTATGAATGAGATGTTACAAGATGTTTAGGAAACTCCACTTTTTTTATTACTCTAAAGTCGTGCGATAGAGTTTAACTCTATAAGGTCTCTCTCCTAATCCTTACCCAATGCTCTACAAGATATGGCTACTCGAAGAGCTTATGCTAGAAGGAATGTGAAGGAGAATGTGGAACAAGAAGCTCCTCATCAAGCTCCTCAAGCTCCGGTCGACCCTTTGGCCGAGCAAGTGACTAATGCGGAGTTTAGGGATGCTTTTCAAGTATTGGCTCAAGCCGTGATGGCCTAAAAAAATAGGGAGGTTGTGGTCCCCGTGAACCCAAATGTGGGTACAGCGACATCTAGAGTGAAAGACTTCACTAGAATGAATCCTCCAAAGTTTCATGGTTCTAAGGTTGAGGAAGACCCTCAAGAATTCATTGATGAAGTTTATAAGGTGGTTATGATCATGGGAGTGACTCCGGTGGAAAAGGCAAAATTGGCCGCTTATCAACTTAAGGGTGTTGCTCAAATATGGTTTAACCAATGGAAAGAGGGGATACTGGAAGATACGGGTCCTCTCAATTGGGAAAAGTTCAAAGTTTCTTTCCTTGATAGGTTCTTTCCCCTTGAGATGAGGGAGGCAAAGGTGCTTGAGTTCATCAACCTTCGTCAAGTAAATATGAGTGTGAAGGAATATGCTTTGAAGTTCACACAACTATCTCGATATGGTCCCACCATGGTTGCCGATCCTAGGGCAAGGATGAGTAAGTTCATTTCGAGAGTGTCTGAAATGATGGTTAAAGAATGTTGTACCGCCATGCTCATAAGTGACATGGATATTTCTCATCTCATGATTCATGCTCAACAAATCGAAGAGAAGAAACTAAGGAAAGCTCTAGGGAGGCAAAGAGAGCTAAGACCAGTGATGGTAACTTCTCACACTCAAGGTCCGATGGACATGGTCGTTCTATGTTTCGACAAAGGTTATCTGGTCAAGGTTCCTCTAACACTCCTTCTAAGGTCAACAAAGATAGGGTGTCTAACCCTAAGCCTCAAGGAGGAAATGGTAGTGTATCTTTATTGCCTACTTGTGCTAAGTGTGGAAGGAAGCCCGAGGGAAAGTGTCTAGCGGGTTCCAATGCTTATTTTGGTTGTGGCAAGATGGACCACAACATAAGAGATTGTCCTTCAGTTGCTAAGAATGATGGAGATAGTCACCGAGGGGCTCAACCTTATCCTTTATCCGGTGTTAGTGGAAGTCATAAGCAAAACAGATTTTATGCACTTCAGAATCGTGGTGAACAAGAGGGTTCTCCCGATGTGGCTACCGGTATGTTGAAAGTCTTCCAACTTGATGTTTATGCTTTACTTGACCCTGGTGTTACCTTGTTGTTTGTGACGCCATATGTGGCTATGAGGTTTGATATTTTTCCGGATGTATTGGTAGATCCTTTTTTCGTCTCTACTCTTGTTGGTGATTCTGTTGTGGCTAAGAGGGTCTATAGAAAGTGTCTTGTCTCCTTGTCCTAGAGAGTCACTCTTGTTGACCTGGTAGTGCCTGATATGCAAGATTTTGATGTTATCCTTGGTATGTATTGGTTGCACTCTTGTTATTCTTCTATTGATTATAGAACCCTTATAGTCAAGTTTCAGTTTCCAAATGAACCCATCCTAGAGTAGAAATGGGGGAAATTCTATGCCTAAGGGTCAGTTTGTTTCTTGTCTTAAAGCTAGAAAGATTATTTCTAAGGGTTGCATTTACCATCTAGCTAGGGTGAGGGATATAGATTCTGAAACCCCTACTCTGGAGTCGGTCCCCGTGGTTAATGAATTTCCGAAAGTATTTCCAGATGATTTACCTGGTATTCCTCCCGAAAGGGGAATAGACTTCGATATTGACCTTCTCCCAGATACGTAACCTATCTCTATTCCTCCTTACTGAATGGCTCCGGCAGAACTAAAGGAGTTGAAAGAGGAATTGAAATATTTGTTCGATAAGGGTTTCATCCGATCAAGTATCTCTCCATGGGGTGCTCCAGTTTTGTTTGTTAGAAATAAATATGGTTCACTCTGTATGTGTATAGATGATAGAAACGTCCCAAGTACACCTCATCCAATTCTAGGTGTAAACGATCGTTAGTCAGTATAAAACCCAACGAAGATTTGGGTCGAACCCACAGGGAGTGGTACGTGTCTAAAGTTCAGTTATGAACTATAAACGTGTTCTAAATAGTTATAGGAATAAAAATTATCGAAAACATACAAATAAATCTAAAGGGGTGACAAAGAATGTCAGATGGGGGTTTGGATTTGCAGTGAACAGCTGAAACAACAATGAAAACAGGGGAAAATAACAATATAGAGAGGAGTTCTTGGGATGTGATCGTTTATAAGCTAATTATGCTATATGGGTAATTGAAATCTAATAATAAGTTGTTGAAACACTGTGGGTAGGCTAGACTTTAAGTGTAATAGCTTTCTCTTGAACAACTATTACGATTCATGTGATTTCTTTCAAACATCAACAAGCTTAACAAGGTAATCAGCCCACAACCTTAATACATCCACTCTCTCGAGCTAGATGGGCAGGATTGGATTCAAAATTCACTCTCTCGAGCTGAACCCATGTTGACCCAATACCTACAAATCATTAATCAAAAGCTTTGGTTCAAAAACCCCTTTCTCAATCAAGCTAAGAACTCAAAATTAGAATTGCATTTGCAACTACAATTCATAAATTAAAACTTAGCTAATGATTAAACCCACATTAAAACAATAATTTCATTATCAAACAACAATACTCATAAGATAATTAGACAAATAAACACATGATCACACCCCAAGAATTGGGGTTTTAGCTACACATCATAAAAATAGAGAAATGGTTACCAAATGCATTAGCCGTGATCTGGGTAAGAGTTTCCAAGCCTTTACAATGCTTTCCAGAGATGAAATTCAAAGACCCACTTTCAAAATCCTCCAAAATTATACAATTCGAACTCAAAAATTAAGAGAAAACTCTAAGTCAAGAATGGGAACTGTAATATCTGGGAGAGAAAACTATCTTGTCTAGTGGTAACTCTAGAAAATTCCATTTAAAATCCAATTTATAGTTTCCCAAAATTTAGCCTAAAATTCCACTCGGCAGATTAAGTCGCGCCTCACCGAGTGGATCGGCGATCCGCTGATTGTCTTTGGGCGATCCAATTTGTTGTTGCGGAACTGATCGACGATCAGCAGACTGCCCATTTTTATCGCCAACTTGGTTCTTCTCCAGGGCTAGGCTGCTGAAACTTTAGGCGAGCTAAAGAGCCACTTGGCGGTGCGCCGAGTGGTCTTGGCGATCTCCAGGCTTGCTTTTTCTTCACTTCTTCAGCTCTTTAGTTTCTTTTTGTCCGGTTATGTCCTTTCCTTTCTCTTAAGCGTTCATAGCTGTAAATCAACACTTTAACATCAGTTTAGAGCATAAAATAGGCATTTGAGGACACTTAAACTATCAAAACAAAGCCCAAATGAGTCGAAATCTCAGACTCATCAACACCCCCAACTTAAACTTTTGCTTGTCCTCAAGTAAAACTCAAGATCAGCAGTTCAATAAGGATCTCTACAAATAGTGATGCATAAGACTCAACATAAATGCACACAACAAGGTTTAAATTACTCATACAATGATCAATTGTGCACTCAAAGTTTCAAATTGTGACTCACCATCATCAATAGTACTCAAGCTCACAATGATTGCTTCAAATGCAAGTTCAAGCTCAACAAAGGTATTCAAATGCCCTCACAACAAAGATGATTCCATAATCACACAAAATATCTCCAGAATTGAAAGTCCCGGAATCACATACAACTCTCACACTCACAAAGATGAACACATGCATGACTCCACCCATAGGTTTGCCCTTATTTTCTAATCAACATTCGTTTCAGCTCGCTCAAGATCAAAAAGGTCTTTTTAAGGCTTGCAACGGGGCTGAGTGTAAATGTATGGTCATTTAGGCTTAGTGGCTTATACCTTCATGAAGTATGGCCTGAACATCACTTTCCTCCTTTTCCTTAACATTTGAAACATGCTTATAATCCACCCCATTATTCAACTTCATATGAACCACCGGATACCCCATTTCTTTTTCACTTTTCAGTACTTTATTTCACAACTTTTTCATTCTTTTTCTTTTCTTTCCTCTTTTTCATTCCTTTTTCTCTTTTCTTTCTCTTTTTTTTTACATGGAGGGGTTCCATCTTTTTCAAATCAATCCATACAAAAAAAAAGGGGAATTTTTTCACACTTCTTGACTTTCCTTCTCTTTTCACCACACCCCCAACTTAGGCTTTTGGCCTAAGTTGGCTATTCAAACAAACCATACTTCATGAAAGTTATGGGTGGATGGATAAATAAAGGTCACAATTGCTCAAGTTTCTTCCAAGAAAAAAGGGTAAGTCTCAAAAGGGGCCAAGCAAGGTTCACACTTCTCACAAGGTTGGCCACAAAGAGGTATGTAGTCAAATAGGCTCACTCTTCAACTTGTTGCCTAAGATCATGTCTATTGCTTGCATCACTCAGTCAACCAGACCAATGAGGCAAATTCTAGGTGTCATCATGCATAATGTTCAAGGTAATCTCACCACACAAGGCATTGATACAATTACCAAACAAGACTCCACACTTTCTAGCTAGCGTGCAATGTTCATCACAAGAGACTTCATCAACAATCTGCTAGTCACAACAAGATGCTAAAAGTTCACATATTGCCTATGTAACTTCGTTTGCCTCATCGTAGCCGCACATTTATTTTGTTCAATTAGTAGCACTATCCAAGTCATTGGTATTGACCACAACCGACACTCAAATTTTCACAAGAACAACCACAATCATAAACAAAAGAGGTGGCAAAATTTTAAAATTTTGGTTCAAAAACATTTTCAATCAAAACAATGGGCCACAAGCTGAGAACATCCACAACACAATTCAACAACCAAGATATATATAGATATAAACCAAAAAGGCCCAATATTCACAAAACAGACAAAAAAGGTAGGTATGGAAATACCTCACCCCACACAACAAAATAAGCATTTGTCCTCAAATGCAACTAAATAAAACAACAATCAATAAGGCACAATAGAGAGGGAGGTAAAAATAATCATCCAACCAGGCTAGGCCTGGGGTGAAGTCGACATCTCAGTCGCTCCGTCTGTGGAGGCATCAGTGCCCGGTGTCTCATCAAACTTGGCTCCACTGGAGCCGACCATAGATAAATCCCTCAAAGAGGCCTGCACAGCTGAATCTACCATGGCCTCCTCTAAGTCAGTCAGGCCCTCAAAAATAGCCTCCTCACGCACACCAAGTTGCTCCTCATCAGTCTCAGCCTCGGAATCATCAGCAACAACATCAGCCCTAATCTCATCTCCGGTAGTAGCCGGAGGCACCTCAGAATAGGCTGGAACATCTACACTCTAGTCATCTGGGATCTCCACCGTCCCAAATAGTGAAGTAAAGTTTGTGGACTTCAGATGGTCCACATCCTTCCTCAGTCCAATAATATCGACCTTCAAGGTTGTCACCTCCTCAGTGGCACCCTGGCCTCTCTCATAAACCTCTACTCTCATTGTGAGGGAATCAATAGAAGCCTGGAGAGGCGTCAATGCAGCAGTAATAGCTCTCTTAATCATCCAGGGAACCTCGGCCTCTAGCCAGGAAGCACACACATCAGTAGAATGGGATAGGTGCCCTATCTTGAGAAGTATGGCCTGGGTGATCGGAGGCCGGGAGGCAGAAGTACCAGCAGTAGATCAAGGGGGTGGGGGAGCAGCAGAAGAACCAGGAATGTCAGAAGGAGCAGAACTAGAGGTACCTGAAGGCCCAGTGGCTAGAGTAGGCATGGCTGCTTCTGCAGGTATCGTATCAACATCAACCTCCGGGGACGTGTCCACCGGAGCTGCTCTCCTTCTACCCACCTCATCCCATGTGTACTCGACCTCAATATGTCGAATGTCTTTAGAAGATGTGGGCGTAATCTCAACATCCCTCTTCTCATCTCGAGGTACACTGGCCCGGTGACATAACTCTGTGATCAGCACCGGGAATGGAAGAGACGTCTGGCGCTGCTTGGCCCTCATGGCCATCTCCTGCTCTATGATCAATCACTGCTGCATTTCACTTTCTTCCCTCTGACAATCACGAAGTCTACCGGCTTGAAGGCACTAGCCATCTTCTTCCCCTGAGGCACCAAGTAACTGTAGGCAGCATAGAACTCCCGGACCCATGTAGAAATGTATGGGCCACGGGGCTTGGTGAAGACCTCGAACCTGTGGAACCTGAGGGTGTCCCACACATTTGGATATCTTTCCACTACACCATCTGTGGACAGTCTCTTCTCCTCCAAGATAGTCCTCAATCCCTCAACCTTTAACCGGTTGAGTGATCGGGGAGGTGGACCCTGGGTTGGTGGTGCTGGAACCACCGCCTGTGCCTGAGGAGGTACTGGAACTGAAGTTGGAGGGGTCGGATCCGGAATCCTAGACGGATCATGATGAGCTTTGGAGCGTAACTCCTCTTGTAGGGCCTGTAATAACTGATCGGCCTCAGGCTCAGAGAATGAAGCCTGAGAATCGTAAGACTCTCCCTCACTGCCGGAGTTCTGCTCCGGTGTCTCAGTTATGGGCGCCTTGCCCTTTCCATTGCCTCCCTTTGGAGGTGGTTTCCTTGCCTTGGCACTAGAAGAAGCTGCTTCCTCATTTATGATAATTCCGCGTGCCCGCTTTCGGGGTAGCATGCCACTATCAGTTAGGTTTGTTCTAGCCATATCTGTAAAACAATGAGGAAACACTTAGAATAATTTCCAGAAAAATTGCAGAAAATAGGTTGCAGAAAGACTCGCCGAACCGTTCAGCGAGTCACCGAGTTACTTTGGCGAGCCAGATCGGGCTCACTGAAAGTACCAGCGCAAAAAAATTCAAAACTCAAGACAGGTAGGCGATGTTCAGGGCCATTCGGCAAATCGCCAACACCAATCGGCGAACTAGAAGTAGTCCACCGAAAGTTACAGTGTATTTTAGGGATTAGGGGCACAGAAAGGGAAATCAAGAAGGACTTTCGGTGAGTCGCCAAGTGAACTCAGAGAGCTCAGGCATATCGCCGAAAGTGATAGAACTTAACTCAACAATTTAATGAAATTAAAGGCGATCAGTGGGGGACTTGGCAAACCGCCGAACCACTCGGCGAGCCCGACTTGGCTCGCCAAATGGCACTTCGTACCTGATTTCAACCCCATTTTTTCAAAATCAACCCACAAACCCTGAATTCAAAATTAAACACAAACACTATGCAATTCAATCAAGACCCATAGTACCCATGCCCTCGGGGTACTCAGACTTCCCCCGATTTGGCCAAAATTGGCCATTTGTCGTCTTTTGCCCTTAAGAATGACGTCAAACGCTCCATCATTGGGAAAACTACATCATTTAGCACAATCTGAGGTTACTTAGACTTCACCCCACTAGATCCAATATAATTTTACCGTAACCCAACAATTACGACTCGATTTTAATGAACATGGACACGGGAATTGATCAAATACACAACAATAGGCACTAAATTAACTCATTACGGGCAATCCAACAATTTAACAATGATTATAATCAACTACCCAACAAAAATCAACAACAAATTACCGATTGCATTCGATTTCAACCACACATTTGAAGTACGGGGTTTGGAAAACCAACATTTATGCCGAATTTTTGATTTGGAAAGCTAGACGGCAAAGTTCCACAATTCGAGCAAAGAATTTACGTGATAAAGGAGTAAAAACAAGAAAACAATGCAAGATCTAAAGTGGGAAGTGAGAGTGTGGGGGTTAAAAATGGGAGAATATGAAGGATTTTGAAGTCTTAAACCGTTTGGCCTTTAAAACCTTTCAGTTCGTGCTCCCTTCGGCGGAGTAAGTCGTTCACGCTGAACCACTCGGTGATGCGCCGAGTTTTACAGGACTCCCAGAAATTTTAGAGGTTCAAACGGTGGACAAAGTCAGGCTCGCCGACTTGTTCAGTGAGTCACCGACGGAGCTTTTACCTCACCGAGTTTTACAGAACTCTCCTTCAAGCAAGGGGGTTCCAACGGCGGTCCAAGTCAGGGATCGCCGACCTGTTCAGCGTGTCACCGACTAGACTTTGGCTCGCCAAACTACTCATTTTCCAACACTCTTCACTTGTCAACCTTCACAATCAACACCCGTTATTCAAAACAAATCTTAAAACATCAAAAACTTGGGTTGGCTCCCAAGAAGTGCCTTATTTAATGTCGTGGCACGACGAGAATACCAATTTAAGCTTCATTTTTGGGGTTGGCCGTTATGTCACTAGGCAACCCCCTTTTTGTCTTGGATTCAATTGGGTCGAGATTTGACCCATTTACGTTTCCAGCTGCTTAATAGAGACTTAGTGAGAAGTCACCGTCTAATTGAGACTTGAGACATCCTCCTTCATCTATTTCAACACTTTGTCTGGCCCTTAAACTTTGTTGAGAATGCGTGAGAGCATATCTTCTATACGGCCACCCTCTAATTCTTTGGGATTTTGACACTCATGTGGTGGGATGTACCTGCCCTTGTCACCCTCTCTCTCATTTCAAGTGGCGTTACGATCACGCCAATCTCTATCACGGTCTCTTCAGCCCTCATCTCTATTTCAACCTTGATTTCCACCCGGCCTTGGGTAGTTTGGGTGAAATCCTCCTCCTTGATTTGCAAGGAAGTTCACTTCCTCATTGTACAACGCTTCAAACTGCGCTTCATCGGGGTTTACTCCACCAACACCCATAGCATTAACACTCTCTGCACCACCTCCCATCACATTTTTCGCCAAGATATCCAGCTGGTTCATCATTTTGGCCATGTTTTGGTCTCTCTCTTGATCCTTTTTTATCTTCTCTTTTGTCATTCTAAACGTGAGAGGAGACACTTGGTCCTCGCGAGTGTACCATGGTCTGTTTTTCTTGGTCATTTAATCAAGGAGTTGAGACGCTATTTCATAGGGTTGTTGCATTATACCATCGGGAACAAGTTGATCAGCAACTCTTTTGTTCACCGAATCAAGACTCCTATAGAAGTATTACAGCAGCACATCATTTGGAAGTCCATGAGTTAGACATTGAAGCACCAACTTCTTAAATCTCAGCCATGTCTCATGGATTGGTTCATCTTCTAATCGCTTAAAACCTTGGATGCCATCCCTTAGCGTCATCATCTTTGATGGAGGAAAGAATCTCACTTGGAACGCTGTGGTAAGCTCATCCCAAGAGATGATGAAATCTCTCGGTAACTCAGCCAACCATTTAGTAGCTTTACCCATCAAAGAGAATGGAAACAACCTGAGACGGACTGATTCTTGTGATATGTTCTTAAATAAGAACGAACCACAAACATCCACAAAGTTCCTAATATGCTCATGGGGATCCTCATGAGCCAGCCCCCCAACTAATCCTTTCAATTGTAGGATCTAAAGCACTGTGCTAGTGATGTGGAAAACAGTGTTTCCTTCGGACGGAGGCAGACGAATTGTGCCAAACCACCCAATTGAATTGGGTCATTTACATCATTCAGATTTTCAATATCGTCTTGGTGGCCCATTTGGCTATTAATACTCCTGTTTACACTCATCTCTTCTTCTGCTCAACACAAACAACACAACCACAAACCAAAGTAAGTCGATTCAACTATAACACTAAAAGAACACAATTCAACTTCAATAATAGAATTTCAAACAACAACACTCCCCGGAAGTTGTGCCATTTTGATAGAAACGTCTCAAGTACACCTCATCCAATTCTAGGTGTAAACGATTGTTAGTCAGTATAAAACCCAACGAAGAGTTGGGGTGAAACCCACAGGGAGTGGTACGTGTCTAAAGTTCAGTTATGAAGTATAAACGTGTTATAAACGGTTATAGGAATAAAAATTATCGAAAACATACAAATAAATCTAAAGGGGTGACAACGAATGTCAGATGGGGGTTTGGATTTGCAATGAACAGTTGAAACAACAATGAAAGCAGGGGAAAATAATAATATAGAGAGGAGTTCTTGGGATGTGATTGTTTATAAGCTAATAATGCTATATGGGTAATTGAAATCTAACAATGAGTTGCTGAAACACTGTGGGTAGGTTAGACTTTAAGTGTAATAGCTTTCTCTTGAACAACAATTACGATTCATGTGATTTCTTTCAAACATAAATAAGCTTAACAATGTAATCAACCCACAACCGTAATACATCCACTCTCTCGAGCTAGATGGGTAGTATTGGATTCAAAATTCACTCTCTCGAGTTGAACCCATGTTGACCCAATACCTATAAATCATTAATCAAAAGCTTTGGTTCCAAAACCCCTTTCTCAAGCAAGCTAAGAACTCAAAATTAGAATTGCATTTGCAACTACAATTCATAAATTAAAACTCAGCTAATGATTAAACCCATATTAAAACAACAATTTAATTATTAAACAATAATACCCATAAGATAATTGGACAAATAAACACATGATCACACCCCAAGAATTGAGGTTTTAGCTACACATCATAAAAACAGAGAAATGGTTACCAAATGCATTAGCCATGATCTGGGTAAGAGTTTCCAAGCCTTTACAATGCTTTCCAAATATTAAATTCAAAGATCCACTTTCCAAATCCTCCAAAATTATACAATTCGAACTCAAATATTAAGAGAAAACTCTAAGTCTAGAATGGGAACTGTAATATCTGGGAGAGAAAACTATCTTGTCTAGTGATAACTCTGGAAAATTCCATTTAAAATCCATTTTATAATTTCCTGAAATTTAGCTTGAAAGTCCACTCGGTGGATAAATCGCGCCTTGCCTAGTGGATCGGTGATCCGCCGATTGTCCTCTTCCATCGCCATTTTGCATTGGCCTTCACCATCTCAGGTCCTGTAACTTAGGGCGATCCAATTTGTTGTCACGAAACTGATTGGCGATCCGCCGACTGCCCATTTCTGTCGCAAACTTGGTTCTTCCCCAAGGCTAGGCTGCTGAAACTTTAGGTGAGCTAAAGAGCCACTCGGCGGTGCGCCGAGTGGTCTTAGTGATCTCCAGGCTTGTGTTTTCTTCATTTCTTCAGCTCTTTAGTTCTTTTTTGTCCGGTTTTGTCATTGCCTTGCTCTTTAGCCTTCATAGCTATAAATCAACACTTTAACATCAGTTTAGAGCATAAAATAGGCATTTGAGGACACTTAAACTATCAAAACAAAGTCCAACTGAGTCAAAATCTCGAACTCATCAACAGACTATCGGCAGCTGAACAAGGTTACCGTTAAGAATAAGTACCCTCTCCCAAGGATAGATGACATGTTTGACCAACTTCAAAGAGCGAGTTACATTTTCAAGATTGACCTTCGGTCAGGTTATCACCAATTGAGGGGGAAGAAGATGACATTTTTAAGACGGATTTTTGAACTCAGTATAGTCATTATGAATTTTTGGTAATATCGTTTGGTTTGACTAATGTTCCGGTGGCATTTATGGATTTGATAAATAGGGTGTTTAGGCAATACCTTGATATGTTTGTGATTGTATGTAACACCCCGGGACCTAGTAAGCTAAACTAGGGCTCAGTGTGAGGGGGTACCATGCTATGGAGGGGGGCAAGAGCCTATGTCGCCTAGGAAATCTTTTTTTCTGACCAAGCTAACTTGGCGAGGGAAGTGAGGTCACCAAAGCTACTTGGCGATCCCCCAAGTAGCAACCCCATCGCCTAGTGGGCAATCTAGGAGGCCCAAGGTACTGTAATATTGGGTGAGCCAAGTCGGGGCTCGCTGATCCAGTTGGCGCATCGCCAAGAGCTCCTCTCCATCGCCTATTGGACTGCCTCTTTTGGGTGAGCTACTGTAAATTTAGGCGAGCCAAGGGTCCTTTGGCATTTCACCAAGTGCCCTTGGTGAGCTTCAGCGTGAAAAGCTGCAGGTTCATAAGTTGGGGTCTTTAATGTCTTTTCATAGTTTTCTTAATGCAATACTATGTCGTTTGGCTCTTAACCTAGAAAAGTATATAAGAATTTTATTCCCAAATTTCCCCCAACGAAGTCATTCTCTCAAGAACCCAAAAAGAAAACCCAAAATCCCTCTCAAATATTCTCTCTCTAAAAAAAAGAAGAAGAAGGAAGAGATTGAAGCTAGGTCAAGATCAAGTCTCCTAATCATCAAGATTTTATGGACATTGTGACTAAGGTATGTTAGCTTTTCATCCATAGATATCTTCCATCCATGGAGTCCCCTAGAATTCCCCCAATTTGATGAAGAATTCCCCAAATTTAGTTAGGGTTTCTTCTAATGTTGTGGGTAATGATGAATACTGATCCAATTGAGTGGATAATGATTGTTTATAATTAATTTATTAGTAAATCATGCTTTTAGGATGAAATTTTATGTACCCATGCCTAACCCATGTCTAGAAAGATGAAATTGTGTAAATGGGTCTTGTTGCCATGAAAGGCTATAATATGGGTCTAGATGTATTCAATCTAGGATTGATGAGATATGTTAGAATTAAAGCATATATAATGAATTATGATTCAATTTCTTGAGATGGAGCATCTAGTACGATTATGAGATATGGAGCTTGAGAGTAAAGATTATGTTGTCCATTGTTGACTATTGATGTTATTTTTTAGGAAGGGATACTTCCCACATAAATTGCCTAATTATGAATGTATGGATGTGAAAGGTTTACTCACATGAATGATTCTAGGTTTGAAAGGAATGCTCACCTAAAATTAATCTAGACTAAAAGACTATGTAAATTGATGAGGCTAGAGGCGATTACCCTTGACCTCCCTATGAAAGGATATGAGGCGATTCCCGTATTCCTTAGAATTGAACAAGAGGTGAGTCCCCACGTTCTTACTATGATGAATTGACATGGAGGTGAGTACCCATGATCCCTATGAAATGGTGTGGAGGTGAGTACCTGCATCATATGATGAGGTTGTGGAGGCGAGTACCCGTAATCTAAAAGTAAGTACGGCAAGTGGCGAATACCCATTAGCTTTTATATGCTAGGCAAAGAGGTGATCCCAATTGTCTTTAAAAGTAAGTATGAACTATGAGAACCATGATGTAAAGAAATGAATAGCTTGGATTGTTGCTTAAGATGCCTTTCATGGGGTAAGTTGACTAAGAGGTAATGACCCAACTCTTCACTAAGGATGAGTAAGATTGCTTGAGAAGTATTCTTTTCTTATTGTGATATTGATGTATATGCATGATTATACTTATGGTTTATATTGACTAACCATGATGTTTATGTTGTTTATGCTAGCTATCATATTTAGTACTTAATTGTACTAACATATACTTTACCTACATTCTTATCAAATGTTGGGTCCGACGACTTAGATTCTCACACTCGTGGCTTGCTTCGTTGTTGATCAAGGAAGTGAAGATTTGGTGAGTCCTCATTGTGTTCGAGGATGTGATCACCCTTTTCTATCATGTTTTCTTTTATGTCTCGGACTATTGTATGGGCTGCATCCCAAGACTTATTCATGTTATTTTAGATGGTTTTAGACTATGGTATTAGACTTCCACTCATTTTATAAAAGACTTTAATTGTATTGAAAAGTTTTAATTCTTGCTCATTTCTATTACTTTATGTTATGATATGCTAAGTGGCTTGTATGAGGTCTCTCGGGGTCTTATACGCCTTGTTACATCTAGGGGGTACCCTTGGGTCGTGATAAACTTGGTAATCAGAGCACAAGGTTTAGAATGGTTCTAGGATGTCTCAAACCACATCTAGTAGAGTCTTGTTCATAAGTGTGAAGCGCGCCCCCTTTATGAATGAGAGGCTATTAGATGTTTAGGAAACTTCACTTCTTCATTTATTAAAGTCGTGCCATGGAGTTTAACTCTATAAAGTCTTTCTCCTAATCCTTACCCGATGATTTTAAGGATATGACTACTAGAAGGACTAATGCTAGAAGGACTGAGGGAGACAATGTGGGACAAGAAGTTCCTCCCCAAGATCCTCCTCAAGCTGTGATTAATCCTTTGGCTGAGAATGTAACAAATGCGGAGTTTAGGATGGCTTTGCAAGTGTTGTCTCAAGCCGTGACGGCACAAACCAATAGAGAGGTGGTAGCTCCCATGAACCTAAATATGGGTATGGCGGCAGTAAGAGTGAGGGACTTTACAAGGATGAACCCTCCCGAATTCCATGGTTCCAAAATGGAGGAAGATCCTCAAGAATTTATCGATGAGGTCTACAAGGTCTACAAGGTCCATTGTTTGCTCCGTGGTTCCACACTTGGTCAGACTTCCCTGATCTTCCACCTACGCTTGCCCACCTACGGTCCGTGGATTGGACTACGGTCCATCCTGTCAGTCCGTGGCTTGAATACTGAAACTCAACTTGCAGACCAGGACCTACGACTTCCCATCCACGGCCCGTCACTTGACCTACGGTCCATGGGTGGCTCCGTTGGTAGCCACTTCTGCACTTTTTCAGTTCACATCTTCATCAACAGCATCCCAGCCTATTTCCTGCAAGAATTACACACAAAACATTATTTCTAATACACAATAGCCCAAGACACACACAAACTTTAAGTGAAACGTATCAAAAATACCATAAACTCACGGTATATCAATACCCTTAACTTAAACTTGTTGTTTGTCCTCGAGCGACACACTAAACTCTAAACGATACTTATGTTGAAGCAGACATACAAAGTCAAGCAATCATATGGCTTTCTCAATCAATTCCATCACATTAGTGCAAATCTTTTCACCTAGACTCAACAAGCTAACTCATGCAGATCAAAACATGACATAAATCGACAAATATACACCACAACGTACATTTTTCACAATCACCAAGGTACGAATTCTCCAACAACGTAACTAGTGCCCTCACTTCAAAATAAATGCTTTTCCACACAATAGATATGAATTTCAGATTTAAGGATTTATTCAACACTCACACTCAGAAGTGACTTCAAGTACTGTAAGTACTCAATACCATATGCTTGCCCTTATTTTCACTGCATAGAATCTCCAAACTAGTCACTAGGATCACTATAGGACTTTCTTAGCTTATAACGTAGGCTCAGGGTCAGGTAGGGTACATTTGGGTACTTTTTAGTGACTTTCTGCCCTCCTTGACATTACATTGGATTTTTATTTCTTTTCTCAACCAATTCTTGACATCTTTTTATTTTCTGATCTTTCCCTTGACTCTTTTCAACACAGATGTGACTTTTGACTTTATATCTCTTATTTTTTGCTTTCTTCTTTTTCTTTTACTTCATTTTTATTTGTTTCTTTCAGCACTTTTGTCATTCATCTTTTTGCTTCTTTTGAATACAGTCACATCTTTTTCTTTCTTTTCTTTTCTTATTCTTTCTTCGACACAAAGCTCTTTTCATACACTTTTTCTTTCGGTTTCCTTTTTCATAGCCACCCTCAACTTATGTATTTTGCATGAGTTGAGGTGCACAATATCCGATGTCGGACTAGGGCCAAGATCAAGGTAACTTTTTGAATTAGCCACCCTCAACTTAGGCTTTTGGCCTAAGTCAAGGTGCACATGTCCAAGGAAGGACCGGTGCCAAGACAATTATTTTAGGCAAGGTGAATTAGGTGTATTGAAAGAAGTGGTAACATTTGGATCAAACAGAACATTTATTTCTTTTGGTTGAATCATTTTAGGTTTGAGTGGACTTATTTGAACAAGGGAATATGATCATTTCCCAACTTCTAGCCTAGATTTTCTTAGCAGGACCAACGGGGCTAGTTCTAGATTGGCACATACTGTCTGAACATTCAAACTTTTCTCACACACACTTGGCACATTGTTTCATTATCGGATTATTGCATTACCCAGTTCAAGTTTTAGCTTAAGTCATGCTATCATACCGGTTCCTTATCATGTCATATGAAGATCCAGCACATTCAACTCATTCAGCCTATAGATCTAGCACATTTCAAAAAATTTGGACAGGTATCAATTTCATGCTTTTTATGCCATCATGCTTTCATTCTTCTACTTACTTCTACACATACAATCCTAAACATGCCGGTTCAACATAAAAGTAAAAAGTCCCTTGGGGGAAAAGAACACAGGTAAGAAAACCCCAAAGGAGGATTATGAGTTGGGTTACTCAGACTTCACCCTATCACTTAAACTCCATTCTCCTCATACTGGGGGGCGGTGACCTCGACCTCATCACTCATGGAGCTAACCTGATGGGCTCTATTACGAGTAGTGCAGGGGGCAGTAGGGGAGCCCCTGGTAGTAGGTGGGACATACTTTGTATCACTGTCCTAATTCAGCAGACATCGGTAAGGGGTGACTGATTTGGACTTTCCCTTCCTAGCATACACGTGAGCTTCTTTGGGAGCCATGGTACTCGTCGAAGCTTAGTTAGTATCAAAACAAGGCCATAAGACTTATGGAATAATTTTATAACAAGCTTCAGACCCAGAAAAAAACTCAAAAATATTTCAGACAATAGCTGAACTGGTGACCCACGGTGGGTACCTACGGTCCGTCGATGGAACGACGGCCCGTGGGTCCCCTTCGTAGGTCAGAGGACCCAGTTTTGGGTCTCTGATGGTGGACCACGGATGTCCAGAACAATCCGTTGATCAAACGACGGACCATAGTCCACACCGTGATTCTTCACTTAACCAAATTTGTGTGTGCTACTGATCCACGGACCCCGACCTACGGTCCGTGGGTGGGCCTCGTTGATCAGTTCTGTGCCAGGCAAACCCTTCAACGGATGCCAACCACGGTCCGTAGGTCAGTTTTATGCTCAAATTACACTACCCTAAAGAAGTATAAGCGATCGTTATCAAGTAAAGAACCCAACTTATAGGTTGGGGTCGATCCCACGAGGAAAATGGGATTTTGTAACTAATAATTATATCCGTTTAGTCAACTTATTTGTGAGAAAAGTAAACAGGGGGGATTTTGTAAGTAAGTAACAGATTTGAATGCTTAAGTAACAAGTAAACAATATTCAAACTTCGAGTTATCAATATGACAAATAAACTAGGGTGTATGTGTTCCCCACAAGCTTTTAACGCAGTAATCCTAATAATAGTAATCCCTTCCTAGTGTTTAACATGCAAAGTTGGTAACTTAGGTATCCCTAAGTGATTGGTCCTCCATGTAGGGAATTTCACCACGCAACTTGGTCCGTCTACTGGTGTATGCTTTACTAACCCTTACCTTTACCCCTTATTAGTCGTCATATCAATGTAGTTTAGTTTTCACCCTCACTCCAATTGACATCGAACTATTAGATAGCATCCACTAAATCTCTGTTGTTTAATCCTTTTCTCAATCACTACCTCCTTGGTCCGAAAATTCAAAACGAGGTGAGTTCTAACGCGTGCACTCGTTAAAAAGACTTCTAAACGAAAGGATTAACAATACATGCATATACACTATTCAAGAATTACTTAATTATTATTCATACTTTGTTAATTGCTCATGGTTTCCAAAACCCTAGTTATGGATTTAGCTACTCATGCTTGAGAATTCACAATTTATAATTAGGTTAAAAGAATTCATGAACTTACAGTTAGAATAGATGAAACCCGAAATCTTGAATTGAAATTCAAAGTGAAAATTGTATAAAACGAATTCCAGAAATTAAATTGCTAAGAGTTTGCAAAATAAACCCAAAACTAAAACCTTACAATAATGTCTAACCCTCAAAAACGAGGATTACAACTCCTATTTATAGAAAACAAATCATAAATAAAACAAGAAAGAAAATAAGGAAATAACTGCTGAAATGCAGTTTCTGTCGACTCCTTGACCTACGAATCGTGGGTCGACCTACGGTCCATAGGTCACCCCCCGTGGCTCAACACTTAGAAACTTCATCAGGTACTGGAACCTCAACTTCTCTAATCTCATTGACGGTTGTACAGGACGGCCCGTGGGTCGACCTACGGTCCGTCGTTTGCTTTGTGGTTCCACACTTGGTCAGACTTTCCTGATCTTCCACCTACACTTTCCCACCTAAGGTCCATCCTATCAGTCTGTGGTTTGAATATTGAAACTCAACTTCCAGACCAGGACCTACGACTGCCCATCCACGGCCCGTCACTTGACCTACAGTCCGTGGGTGGCTCCGTTGGTGGCCACTTCTGCACTTTTTCAGTGCACATCTTCATCAACCACATCCCAGCCTATTTCCTGCAAGAATTACACACAAAACATTATTTCTAATACACAATACCCAAGACACACACAAACTCTTAGTGAAACGCATCAAAAATACTGTAAACTCACGGTATATCATAGGCCCATATAAGATTTTGAGATGTATTGGTAAAGTTTCTTATGAACTTGAATTGCCTAATGAATTGGCATCGGTGCATCCAGTTTTTCATGTCTCCTTGTTGAAGAAATGTGTTGGTGATCCAACATCTATAATTCCTTTAGAAGGTCTGGGAGTTAGGGAGAATCTTTCTTATGAGGAAGCATCGGTTGAGATTTTAGACCGACAAGTTAAGAAGGTGAGTAACAAAAAAAATTCTTCCATAAAAGTTTTGTTGGGGAATCAGTTAGTTGAGGGTACTACTTGGGAGGCCGAGGCTGACATGATGTCCCGTTAGCCTCATATCTTTCCTTCTACGCCTACTCTTGCTTGAGGTATTGAGTTCTTCATGGTTTACTCTTTTGGTGTCACGTGTCTTAGATATTCCCATGATTTCCTCATTTATGCATGTTCATGAAAAAGCTTAAGTTTTGAGTAAAAGAGTCAACTTGATTGATTTCTACATGTTTATGTGCATTTGATTATAAGTTGCATATAGACTTCATGATATGATGTTTTGAACATGCTTTAGCTTGGAGTTGATATTTCCTCCTCGAATATGTGCATTTATGTGATTGCATGCATGATGGGTTGTTAGATTTAGTTTCTACCTTCCTTATGATGTCTAGAATCTCATTTGAAGACGAATGATCCCAACGGGAAGATAATGTAACACCTCAGATTTGAGAAAGGGTAAAATTCAAGCTTTAAAAGAAATTAGGTGCCAGTTCCAACGGTGTCATCCACGGCCCGTGGAACGACCCACGGACCGTAGGTCTGGTCCGTGGATTGGCCAGTTAGTTTTTTTTCAAATGACAAGTTCTCTGTAATTTTCAAAAGTTCACCAGAATGGTCAGTCGTCAAATCCATGAGCCGTAGAGAGGTTTCGTAGGTGAGTCCCAGGCATAGAGAAATTTTGGAGTCACAGGATGAGAATGACGGCCGCGACCCACGGCCCGTCGTCTGAACTACGGTCCGTAGAAAGGGATCCGTCGTTCATGGTCCAGAAATCAAGTCTCTGAACCCATCAACGACCAACCAAGATGGTCCGTTGGTGGAACCATGGACCGTAGGTCGCCACCATCGTCTTGGTCGGCAGTTATTTTGTTAAGGGATTTTGGGTCTTTTTACTAATTATATAAGCCCAATACTGTGTCGGTTTACCCTTCACCAAAACCCCTATATAAGTGTTTTAACCCCCAAATTTCTGCAATTGAAATCATTTTGTCAATTTTACAAAAGAAGAACAAGTCTTCCTCTCAAATATTTCTCTCTAGAAAGCTTGAAGAAGAAGGGTCCAAGCTAGGGTTTGCAAGTCAAGTCTCCTAATCCTCCATTGAAGTCCAAGCTAGGGTTTGCAAGTCAAGTCTCCTAATCCTCCATTGAAGTTAAGCAAATGGCATTGAGGTATGATAGTTTTCATCCATGGAGCCCTTTCCTCCATGGAGTTCCCAAATTCTCCAATTTATAAAGATAGAATTCCCCAATTGAGTTAGGGTTTTCTTCCATGTCATGGTTCCTTTAATTATTGATTTAGTTGATTGTTTTATGATCTATCAAGCATGAATTGATGTAATTACATGATTTTATGATGAATTCCCATGAACCCATGTCTAACCCATATTTTCTAGATATTGATGATTGAAAATGGGTTTTGAACTATGAAAGGGGAATTATGGAATTATGCATGTTCTTATGGAATCGATGTAAATGTTTTAAGGATGCTTTGAGAGTAAAGTATCAATGATGATGTTGTTGTTATTTTGTTGAAAGGATTTCTCATATACACATGAAAGCATGATTGTGAAAGGTTTTCTCACATAATAAAGGTTCTTAGGGTTGAAAGGTCTTCTCATATAAAATGAACCAATGTTAAGGAGCTATTCAAATGTTGAGGCAAGCGATTACCCATTCTCTTAAATTGAAATGACAAGAGGCGATTTACCATGTCATATGATGTAAGGACAAGAGGTGATTACCCATGTTCCTTTAAGAGCTAAGATGAATATGAATAAGAACTATTCTGTTGAAGTTAAGCTTAGTACCGAGTGGACAAGTGGCGATTACCCATGTCCCATAAACTATGTGCCAACATAGGATTGTCTAGATAGACATTAGCTAGTGGATCCACAATAGCTAGAAGTTTATGGTCCTTACCGTGGCAAGTAGGACACCCCTTTTCGGTGTGGGGTAGATAACAAATTCCATGTTAATAGCTCATATGGTATTATATGTCGGTTAAAGCTACTTCCCACAAGAAAGTTATGATGAACTAAGATTACTTCAAGGAAGTATCTCATGCAGGTCTAAGATTATGATTATGTGCATTGACCATGTTTTATGACTCATATTTTCTAACTCTTTATCTCATGTTTTAGCTTGGTCATTGCATCTCAGGAAGGTATATCTTTTAAGCATGTTTTCAAATGTTCTTATGCATGGCTATCATAGTTGGTACATGTTTGTACTAACACATACTCTTGCCTACATTTTTCCCAAATGTAGGGTCCGACAGTTAGGGTTCCCAGTTTCATGGGTAGAGTCATTTGAGGAGATTTTGAGCTTTGGTGAGTCCTCATGCTTCGAGGACCGAATACTTATTGTTTTCAGTCTTTCCTTACTTTCAGTGTTGGAACATGATGTACGGGCTACGCCCAGATACATTCTTATGTACTAGATAGCTTTGGGACGATGTTTAGATTTCCACTTTTCTCTATAAAACTCTGATATGTTAAAACTATTTCAAATCTCTTTATTCTATTATCTTGTATGATGAAAGATAAGTGGCTTGTATGAGACCTCTTGAGGTCTTATACGCCATCTTACGCCTAGGGGCTACCTTGGGTCGTGACAGTTTGTGTTCTGGTGGTCTGGGTTTTGTGGATGAGTTTAGTTTGTGGTGGGTTTTGGTGTTGTTCGCTTCAGAAAGGGGATCGTTTGGTTAGGTTGTGGTGGTCTGGTCCTGGTAATTGGACGAGTAAGATGGTTGTGTGAAGGTAGGATGGTGGCTCTTGCTGCTTTGGTGGTTGTTTCAATTCACCACGAGTTCAATATTAGAGCTTTCCAGTAAAGAAATGTAATAGGATTTGGTGTGTGGCGATTTGCTGGCCAGAAATGACATTATAGTGGTGGGTTTATGGTGTCTTCTGGTTTGGAGTTTCATGGTGGCATGATAAGTGGTAAATTTATACTCATTTGAGGTATATTTAGCTTAATAATCATTGTCCTCAACACCTAGTTTTGACTTATTCTGATAATATCTTGATGATTTACAGCTATGAAGGCTAATGGACAAGGCAAAGATGAATGGTTGAAAGAATGGCCAAAAATGCAAAATGAAGTGCAAATTGATGATCGTCAAATAAGAAAGGTGGATCACCTATTGAGTATGACCTCGCCTAAATGAACAGTGCACAGTACTTGAGTCTATCAAGATAGGTCGGCGAACTCTAAATGAAAAGGCGACTCGCCGAATGAGAAAGGCGACCTTGGCGATCATCACCGAAAATGACAATGCAAGGAGAAAAGTTGAAGACTCAAAAGGAAAACCAAGGTAGTACTCGGTGATACGCCGAACGTGAAAGGTTGACTCAAACAAACTCTACGATTGAGGTTCAAACACCTGAAGCCTAGAGCAAGAAAAGGCGAGCTGAAACTCAGGGTGTGTTTGGTATGAAGGAAAATATTTTCCGGAAAATGCTTTCCAATTTTCTCATGTTTGGTTGGGTAAAATTTTTTGTAAAATATTTTCCAAATCAACTCATTTTCCTCAAATTTAAGGAATATGACTTCCCCTCAAAAATTAAGGAAAACATTTTCCAAAACTTTCCTCTAACTTCAAATTACAATTTTTTGTTGAAAAAATCAATTTTGTTTGTTGAAAATATCAATTTTTTTTGTTGAAAAAATAAATTTAAAGCTTACTTTTAAAAAATATTTTTCAACTTCAATTTTTTTATTTTTTTACCCCACCCTCACTCAAACCCCCCCCCCCAATCTCCCTACCACCCCCATCCCGCAAGCCCCCCACCCCCTTCTCCCCCAAAAAAAATTTAAAGTTTTTTTTTTGAAAAATATTTTCAATTTCAAATTTTTATTT
>JAJONR010003888.1:0-38938 GCA_029582245.1 Solanum etuberosum | reverse complement strand
TCAAGAAATCTCAAGAAAGGTTTTCTTGATTTTTCTCCTTCAAGCTAGGGTTTCAAGGCTTCTAATCAAGTTCTTCTTCAAGATTCTTCAAGAACCTTATTCTTCCAGGTATGTAAGGCTATCATAGTGTTGGACTAGTTCGTCCTCATGCCCTACATCTTCTTTCATATCAGTAAAAGAGAAATCTAGGATTCTAGCCCTAGATTTGAGTATTCTTGTGATAAGTTGATTTTGAGTTCTAAAGTTCATGTTTCTTTTAAAAATTCTATTCATAATTATTTAGTTTCTATATTTTTATTGAGATCCTTGAGTTGATTTGTTCATGTCTATAATTCAGCATGAACCCTATTTTGAGTTATAAATCTTGAGAAGTTTTTCAAAGCCAACACTTGAGTTTTAAACTGAGTTTTTGAGGAAGTAAAGATGAGTTTTGAGAAAAACTTTAAAAGTTCTATTTCATAAAGACTTAAGAGGTTATAATGTTATTTTATTCATATATATATTCATATACATATGTACCTATGTTAATTATTGAACTTGAAAGATAAGTTCATAAGTGCATGTTTTCAAGAAGGTAAACCCGTCTCACGTTTTGAAAAGTATTTCAAGTAATGTAAAAAGTCAATTCTTTGTAATAGGTGAATTGAGAACAAAGTTATATTAATTATTTTGGGAGTAGTATGGAGCACCGAGTTGGGTTAGAGTCTTTTATGATTCGAAAGTCCCATAGAACTACATAGCCAGCGTAGGATAGGATATCATTGATTCTTCATGCGACTCCTCACCGCCTCTAAGAAAGCATATAGTTAGATACATAGTCACGATATCATCCTATACCCCGACAAAGTATAGGATGGCCCTGGTAATGTGAGGTGAACTGTTGTATCATTGCTAGGCTCATGATAATGGTTGTCGGTTAGAGAAACTCCTCACACGTAAAGTATATTATTTTCATGTTGCTTTTATTGCATATCCTATTGTAACACTTAAATGGTTTTCACTTCATGTTCATGTATTGATTCAGTTGAGTTTCTTTCAGTCATTCAATTCAGTTATTTGTTTACTCATCCATATTACACACTCGTACATTCCATGTACTGATGTCATTCAACCTGCATCCTTTTATGATGTAGATATAGGTATTCATGATTATCAACAAGCGCTTCGTTGAGATCACTCTACACTCCAGTTAGCTTTGGTGAGCCTCTTTGTATTCCAGAGGACTTCACAGTTACTTTCCAGTTAGTAGTTTTGAGGTGTCATGGGTCTTGTTCCGACATCCTTTCTTAATAGTAGAGGTTTCATAGATAGACAATTTTGGAGAGTCTTTTAGTTTCAGATATTTTATTTAAAACTTATGTTTCATACTAAGTATATTCAGCAAAGTTTTGAGATTCAATAAACTGTTTTTAAACGTTTCTTTCAATTTGATGCTTATGTATGCTCAAGTTAGTCTTTCGCTAGTAGTCAGCCAGGATGAGGATTCGCTTGGGGACCAGCAATGGTTGTTTAGTGCCGGCCACGTCCAGGGTGTAGGCTCGGGTCATGACAAACTTGATATCAGAGCAAAAAGTTTAAGTGTCATAGGGTGTCTATGAAGCCGTGTCAGTAGGGTCTTGTTTATGGTTGTGAGGGCCCCACTTCTATAAACGAGGGACTACAGACATTTAGGAAAAGTTTTCCTTTTTTCATACTCTAAATCGTGCACTAAAACTGTGTCATAAGGAACTTATTCATACTCGTGCTTTCCTCATATCCATTCGACTACCCCTCATACTAAAGGTGGTTGAAAAGTAAATCCCAATATCCTTATCGATGAGTTACTCTAAGCAAAAAGCTTGAGAAAGTCATGAGACTGCAGAGGGGATTGAGAGAAACCCGTGAGTGAGCTTAAGTGTTCTGATTTGAAAGAATGCACTCTTATTCATGTGAATCGTGCGTTCAAGATAAAAACGAGATTTACTCCCAGACGCTCTTCTCTAAACCTTGTTCAGTTGAGACCTTTATAAGGAAGCATGTTTTAGATCTTGGGTAGTATTTTCACCTGAAAATATAGTATGAGTTACGAGATTATGAGCAGTAGTAGTAGAAGTGCCCAAAGTTAGAGGAAAGTATGCAGAGGTATAGTAATCTAAGAAGGGAGAGGGTGATGAGGCAAATTATATTATAGTAGTCATGCACCTAGTGAGTTATTAATAAGGAGTTTTTTCCTTATGGGAAGACTAAGAAGTGATGGGTTTGTGAAGATTTCATGATAGGAGGTAGAGTAAGAGTTACTAGTTAGGATGAGTTAGAGTATACTTCAACTAGAAAGGCGTTTATGATTAGGTTTCATTGTATTAGTAACGACCAAGTGTAGGTGTTGAATAGAGGAGTAGATTTTTCATGAGGTGATAGATCTAAGCCAGACTTATAATTTTTAAGGGAGAACCCATAATATTCAGAGGGTTATAGAAATAATTAGGCAATGATTTATAGTGAATGGGTAAGTAGTACTTAAGTTATGAAAGGAAGTGTGGCGGTAAATTGTAAGTATGAAGACTAAGAGGTAAAGATTGACTACTTTTCATGAGGTTTAAGTGGGCGAGTGTTTTTTATTTTATCTAGTATTGTAAGTTGTTATAGTAAGTGAGCAATCATATTAATATCCGGGTTTAGTAATAAACATTAAGCTTGAATTTGAGATGAGCATCGTGATCAAAAGAATGGCAACATGAGGGTGATGATGTTAGTCTTGAGATCTGATCTCGTAGACTTGACATAGAGTAGGTGAGGAATTGAGATGTTAGCTGCAATGAAGATGAGTGGTACAAGTGAGAGATCCTAACTTTTAGATAAAGGAAGTGAAGTGTGGCTAAGTCGTTAGATTAACAAGATAATTAAGAGGTGTAACCGAGATCGTATGTAGTTAGACAAGGTTCTAATTAAGTTAATGATTATTTTTCATGTGTGCCTAGATAGTATAATTGAGCTATTGATATGTAATAGGCTAAGGTAAGCATTAATTTTCTTCCCTTAAGAGCTAGATGAAACATCCTTATAAGCCATTGAGAAGAGGTTAAGAGAAGCATCTTAGAAAGAGGTCTTATAAGGAGTCTTAGTACCTGCTTATGGAGAGTTCAGTAGCCATGATATAAGCTTTTCCCGAGTATTAGAGTAAATGGAATGTAGACCAGTTTCGAGATGATGAAAATAAATCCATGTCTTTAGAGTGTCAACCCCAAACCTAAGGGAGAGATGATAAGATAAGAAATCAAGTCAAGTGTTGAGGATGAGATAGTTATGTCTTCAAAAAGAGTTTTAGAGATATATCATTCCATGTACTGATGTCATTCGACATGCATCCTTTTATGATGCAGATATAGGTATTCATAATTATCAACAAGCGCTTCGTTGAGATCACTCTACACTCCAGTTAGCTTTGGTGAGCCTCCTTGTATTCCAGAGGGCTTCACAGTTACTTTTCAGTTAGTAGTTTTAAGGTATCGTGGGTCTTGTCCCGACATCCTTTCTTAATAGTAGAGGCTTCATAGATAGATAGTTTTGGAGAGTCTTTTAGTTTCAGATATTTTATTTAAAACTTATGTTTCATACTAAGTATATTTAGCAAAGTTTTGAGATTCAATAAACTATTTTTAAACGTTTCTTTCAATTTGATGCTTATATATGCTCAAGTTAGTCTTTCACTAGTAGTCATCTAGGATGAGGGTTCGCTTGGGGATAAAAAAGGGTTCTTGAGTGCCAGCCACGTCAAGGGTGTACGCTCGGGTCGTGACAGTGTATTTGAAAGTTTTTGAATTGTGGTATGGCTTGTGACATATACTACAATTTAGAAAATTTTGCTTTCATCTTTGTTCGACGATGAGCAGTGCACGGATTTAAGGTCCATTTAGCTCAATGAATAGTTTTCTCCATGCCTAATTTTGTTCCATTTTGATTGAATGTTGATGATTTGAAGCTAAGAAGGCAATTGGACAAGGAGAGGATCAATACATGGAAAGAATGACCAAAAACCAAAAGAAGTACATACTACATAGTGTAGATCGCATTACGAATAGGGCGAATCACCAAAGTAATCTGAGACCACCCAAAATGACACTGCACTGAGTCAGTCCTCAAGGTCAATCGGCGAAGTGAGTCAAGAAGGGCGATCCGCCGAAAGACATAAGATGAAGCGAGTGCTTGTCACTAAAGTTGACAGTGGTGGAAGATAAAATGATGACTCAAAGGGCGATATGAGGAGGGAATCGGTGAATCACCAAAGCAACAAAAGAAAACTCAGACGGAATCGCCTAATGAGACTCAAACACCTGAAGCGTGAAGCAAGAAAAAAGGTGAACCTAAGATTCGCCGAATGCAGTTGGAGGACTGAGCTAACGTCACCGAAAGGGATACAAAACCAATTTTTGGGCAAAACTTTGGGTAACTATAAATATCCTAGGGGAGAGAGAAAGAGGGGGAAATATTGAGGGGAATTCTGAATATTCTAGAGAGAGAAACTTTTTTCATTAAAGAAGAACAATTTTATTGTAAAAGTTTTCAATTGTGTAAATGATGATTTGGAAAATTGAGGTTGGAATTGAAGTGGGTTTGCTATTTAATCCTTAGATTCAAGTTACCCATGGCTAATTTAATGCAAGGTATAATCTATTTATACTTTACAATGTGTGGCTAAAACCTCAAACTTTTGGGTGTGATTATGGGGTTGGGTGTTGATTTCATCTAGTGGGTTTGTTGAATTGCTCTGTTTTAGGACTAGTAATCATAGCTTTGACTGATTGTCGAGTGATTAATTCATGAATTAAGGTGGTCAACTTAATTCTAGCCTTGCTCTTGTAGTGATGCTCGAAAGAGACCAATATAAGTGGATAATATGTTCAATAGTTGTAGTTTAGGTTTCTTTTTTGCAGATCTAAAGTTTTGGGTGGCTTTGAATGGTATAGTATATATATGAGACCTAAAGTCTATACAAGGATGATCTGAGTTTTAGAGAAGATTTGTGTCAATTACGATGACCTAGCTTATTTGTGATTGAATAGTTGTAACGAGTAATTCTACAATACCCCAATTGGATTGGTGGACTTCTCCACCCAACTATTATTTCAACTTCATTAGAATTAATTGCTTGTTAATTCTCTAATTAAATTCTTAACTGTATACCATTCCTTGTGGTATTCGACCCTGACTCTTTATTGGGTATTTTTAATGACGACGATCGCTCACTCTTTTAAATTATTTTGAAGAGTAATTTGAGCGTTATCAAAAATGACGCCGCTGCCAGAGAATGGTAGTTAGGAATTCAGTTTAAGAAGTAATTTGCATATTAATTTGTTTTGTAGTTGAACGGTCTTACGCTTTGGTTTGTTGTGGTGACCTCTTGATAGGTGTAATGATGAATGTGCATCATGGTAATGATTCTAGTTGCCATGGACAAGACAATGATGTTAGAAGAGAAGAAGAAGTGGTTTCTCACCCCCACCAAGGAGGTGGGAAAAATTGTCTACCACTGGTGAAACTTATCAACGTGGAAGAATAGTTTGGGGGTCTAGAGCACGAAGATCCTATCAAGCACCTTCGAATATTTGCAAGTGTGTGTAATCCTTTTTCAACCGAAGGCATCTTACAATAGTCAATGCGGCTGAGATTGTTTTCCTTTTCCTTAATGGCGGGAGTGTAGATGGTTGATTGAACTGCCAAGAATGTCTATTACCTCATGGGAAGAGTTGAGGGGAACTTTCCTTAAGAGGTTCTTTCCTCCGTCAAGAATTATGAAGTTGAGAAAGAATATTCAAAATTTTGAAAGGATGAGTGGGGAACCATGGCGTGAAACTTGGATACGTTTCAAGTGAGTATTGTCTCAATGTCCCAAACATGGTTTCCCGGATGAGCTGCTATTGCAATATTTTTACCAAAGTCCTGATGTTTTGAATAAGGGATTGATTGATCATCTTGTGCAAGGAGGTATCATTAGATACTCATTCACTGAAACAACAAAGTTACTTGATGAGATGAAAAAAATAAAGAAAGCTTGGTACACGATTGATGATTATGTGTCACTTCCACATCTAGGGGCATTCAAGGAACAAGAAGAAAATAACCAAGAGCATGAAAAAAACATTGCTTGGTTGACCACCCAAGTTTAAATCTTATCCGAGCATGTTTATAGAGAAAGAGCAAACTCAATAAATACAATATCCCGGTGTGGATATGATGAGGAGATGTACACGAGAGGTGGAAAAGGGGAGGATTTTCGGCCAAGTCATTTTAAGCTTGACAAAAATCAAGGTTGGACAAATGGTATTAATGAGAGGTATCGCAGAGGAGAAGGTGAAAAGGTCAAATACGAATGTCATTATGGATCGATGAAAATCCACACTTATGATTTGTTGGCTAATTCTAAATAAGGTGGAGGATTCAGAAATGATTTTTCAAGAGATGAATAGTGATGTTTCAGCTTTGTCCACTACCGTGGTTTCATATACATCCTCCATCAAAAAACTTGAATAAAATATAGGGCAGTTATCTGCTCTTGCATATGCTAATTCCGATGAGTGTGAACCTTCTAATGAAAATAGGGATCAAAGAAATTCATTCCATGTTCCATCCATTGTTACTAGAAGTGGGAAAGCATTGCAAGAAGTAGTAAGGCCAGACAAAGTAGATAATCAAAGGGCAATTGCCGATAACAGATCACCTAAGAAAATTGATCAAGATCAAGAGAAAGGAGCAGAAAGTGCACCAAGAACAAATGTGACAAAAGTGGTGTTGAAACTTCGTCTACATTACCTCCAATCAAGATTACACCTCCATTCTGCAAAGGTTGAGAAAGAAAAATAACAATGCAAAATTCCAAAAGATTGTGGAAATAGTGAAATAATTGAAAGTGAATATCTCATTGGTAGATGTCATGATTGAAATGTCGGGTTATGCTAAATACATGAACGAATTTGTGACAAAGAAAAGGGTAATAGATTGTCAAACAATTTTCCTACCACAAACATGTGGTGTAGTAATGGAAAAAATGATGTCCTCAAGAGAGATGACCTGGGAGCTTTCACGATCTCATGTACTATTGGTAAGTGTACCTTTGCAAAAACTTTATGTGATCTTGGTGCAAGCATAAATTTGATGACATTGATGATATTTGATAAGCTTGAGCTTGATAGATCAAAACCAACAAATATGAGGCTTCTAATGGATGATCGTTCAATCAAGAAACCGGTGGGGGTGGTCTACGATGTGCTAGTAAAAGTTGACAAATTTGGTTTCCATGAACATGCATCACATAAGGAAATCATGGAAACACATAAAACACATGACTCCAAAATGAAGGACAAACCAAGAGGAACTCATTACCTCAAGCTAGAATAGGAGTAGAAGGAACGAAATGAGGATATCGGGACATCATATTGGCCTCGGACTCCCAAGTAGCACCCTCTACTAACTGATTCCTCCACAACACTTTCACGGAAGCTATTTCTTTATTTCTCAACTTCATAACTTGCCGGTCTAAAATCTCAACCGAAACATCCTCATAAGAAAGACTTTCATCAACTTCCAACCCTTCTAAGGGGACTATGGATGTCGGATATCCAACACACTTTTTAAAAATAGAGTCATGGAAAACAGGATGCACTGTTGCCAACTCGTTCGGCAAGTCTAACTCATAAGCAACCTTACCAACACGCCTCAAAACCTGATATGGGCCTACATATCGGGCACTAAGCTTCCCTTTCTTACCAAACCTCATTACACCCTTCAAGGGTGAGATTTTCAAGTACACCCAATCGTTAACATCATACTCTAGATCCCTTCTTCTCACATCGGCATAGGACTTTTGCCGACTTTGAGCCATTTTCAACTTTTCCCTTATAAGTCAAACTTTCTCTATGGCCTCTTGTACCAATTCGGGACCTATTGGGGAAACTTAACCCACCTCAAACCAGCCTATACGAGATCTACACCTCCTACCATATAAGGCCTCAAATGGAGCAATATTAATACTCGAATGATAGTTGTTGTTGTAAGCAAACTCAATCAATGGCAAATGGTCATCCAAATTACCCTTAAAATCAATCACACAAGCCCTTAACATATCTTCCAAAGTTTGGATGGTACGCTCTGCTTGCCCATCGATTTGGGGATGAAAGTCTGTGCTAAGCTTAACCTTAGTGCCAAGACCCTTATGGAGTGACTTCCAAAACTGAGAAGTGAATTAGGTACCACGATCGGAAATATAGGACAAAGGCACTCCATGCAGCTTTACCATTTCTCATAAGTACATCTTAGCATAGTCCTCCGCCGAATAGGAAACCTTGAAGGGAAGGAAATGAGCTGATTTTGTCATTCGATCTACTATCACCCAAATCGAGTCATGTTGTCGCCGGGTGCGAGGCAAACAAACAATAAAGTCCATATTCAAATTTTCCCACTTCCAAGTAGGAATACTAATATCTTGGGACTAACCTCCCGGTTTCTGATGCTCAAATTTCCCTTGTTGGCAATTTGGACACTTAGCCACAAATCTCGAAATATCCTTCTTCATCCCATTCCACAAATAGACCTCCGGTAAATCACGTTACATATTGGTTACTCCCGGGTGAATGGAATACCGTGAACTATGGGCTTCTATCCAAATCTGTTCCCTCAGGTCATCCACATTTGGAACACCTAAACGACTTTGGTATCTAAGGACTCCATCTCCCCCTAGGGAGAAAACCTCAACGGACTTTTTAAGCACCGCTTCTTTCAATTCTACCAAAATTTGATCAAAACCTTGCTTGGCTTTCACATCCACCACAAAAGAAGATTCAGAACCACTGTGAACCGTAACACCACCTTTGGTGGATTCCACTGATTGAAAACCTAATCGAGCCAATCTATGAACATCTCGAACCAACTCTTTCTTTTCTTCTTCAATATGAGCAACACTACCCATAGATAATCGACTAAGAGAATCCACTACCACATTAGCTTTACCGGGGTGATAAAGAACACTCATGTCATAATCTTTCAATAATTCAAGCCACCTACTTTGGTGAAGATTCTGATCTTTCTTATTAAACACATATTGCAAACTCTTGTAGTCGGTAAACACATCTACATGTACTCCATACAAATAGTGCCTCCATATCTTTAAGGCAAAAACGACCGCCGCTCATTCAAGGTCTTGAGTAGGATAATTTTTCTCATGAGTTTTAAGTTGCCTTGAGGCATAGGCAATAACTTTCCCATTTTGCATAAGCACACACCCTAGCCCAACTCTCGAGGCATCACAATAAACCACAAAACCATCCGTCCCTTCCGGTAAGGTCAACACCGGAGTGGAAGTAAGTCTATCTTTCAACTCTTGGAAACTCTTTTCTTATAATTTAGACCATACGAACTTAGTCTTCTTTTGAGTCAAAGCAGTCAAAGGAGAGGCAATTGAAGAGAATCCCACAACAAACCTTCTATAGTAACCGGCTAAACCTAAGAAACTTATAATATACGAAGGAGTTAGAGGTGTAGGCCAACTCTTGACCGCATCCGTCTTCTTAGGATCTACCTCAATACCCTTACTTGAAACAATATGACCAAGAAAAGCTACGGACCTGAACCAAAATTCACATTTGCTAAACTTTGCAAAAAGTTGTTGGTCCTTAAGAATTTGCAACACGATCCTCAAATGATCAATATGCTCATTCTCACTTCTTGAATAGATCAAAATATCATCAATGAACACAATCACAAACATGTCAAGGTATTATCTAAAACCCCTATTCATCAAATCCATAAACACCGCCGAAGCATTAGTCAACCCAAACAACATTACCAAAAACTCATAATGACCATACCGAGTTCGAAAAGCCGTCTCCGGAATGTCATCATCTTTCACCCTCAATTGGTGATAACCCGTTCAAAGATCAATCTTAGAGAAATAACTTGCTCCTTGAAGTTGGTCAAACAAATCATCTATCCTTGGGAGAGGATACTTATTCTTAATGGTCACCTTGTTCAACTGTCGATAGTCAATACACATATGGAGAGAACTATCCTTCTTTCTAACAAATAAAACTGGAGCACCCCATGGAGAGATACTCGATCGGATGAAACCCTTATCCAAAAAATCCTTCAATTGTTCTTTCAACTCCCTAAGTTCTGCCGGAGCCATACATTAAAGAGGAATAGAGATAGGTTGTGTATCTGGGAGAAGGTCAATACCGAAGTCTAATTCCCACTCGGGAGGAATACCATTAGATTATCTGGGAACATTTTCAGAAATTCATTAACAACAGGGACCGACTCGAGAGTAGGGGTTTCAGAATCTACATCACTCACCCCGACTAGATGGTAAATGCAACCCTTAGAAATCATCTTTCTAGCTTTAAGATAAGAAACAAACTGACCCTTAGGCATAGAATTTCACCCCTTCCACTATAGGACGAGCTCATTCGGTAACTGAAACGTGACTGCACGAGTTCTACAATCAATAGAAGCATAACATGAGTGCAGCCAATCCATACCCAAGATAACATCAAAATCTAACATATCAAGTTCTACTAAGTCAACAAGAGTAACTCTATGGGACAAGGAAACATGACACTTTCTATAGACCATCTTAGCCACAATAGAATCACCAACAAAAGTAGAGATAGAAAAAGGTTCTGACAACACATCCAGAAGAACATCCAACCTCCTAGCCACATATGGCGTCACAAAAGACAAGGTAGCATCGGGATCAAGTAAAGCATAAACATCAAGTTGGAAAACTTTCAACATACCGGTAACCACATTAGGAGAACCCTCTTGTTCACCATGAGTCTGAAGTGCATAGAAGCGGTTTTCCTTAGGAGCATTCGAACCCGAACCACTAGGAGGAGCTTGCTTGCCCTCTCTTCCTTTAGCTGTAAGCATCGGACAATCCCTAATTTTGTGACCACTCTTACCACAACCAAAAGCAACCATCCGTGCCGCCTAGGCACTTACCTTCATGCTTCCTTCCACACTTAGTAGAAGTAAACCTAGGAAATGAAGATCCATTACCATTACCTCCTTGAGGCTTAGAGTTAGACACCCTATCTTTGTTGAACTTAGGAGGAGCATTGGAGGAATCTTGATCGGAAAACCTTTGTCAGAATTTAGGACGACCTTGTCCATCGGACCTTGCATGTAAGAAATTTCCAGCACCGGTCTTAGCCCTCTTTCCTCTATAGACTTTTCCTTAAGTTTCTCCTCCTCAATTTGTTGCATATGCACCATGAGACGAGAGATTTCCATATCATTAATGAGCATGGCGGTTCGACACTCTTTAACCACCATGTTGGACATACCCGAAACAAACTTACTCATCTTAGCCCTTGAATCGGCAACCATAGTAGGAGCATACTTAGACAATTGTGTGAACTTTAGATCATATTCCCTCACACTCATACTCCCTTATCGAAGGTTAATGAACTCAAGCACCTTGGCTTCCCTAATCTCAAAGGGAAAGAACCTATCAAGAAAAGCGGCCTTAAACTTTTACCCAATCAAGAGGACCCGCATCTTCCGGCCTCCCTTCTTTCCATTGGTTGTACCATATTTGAGCCACACCTTTTAGTTGATAAGCGGCCAAATCCACCTTCCACCTACATAGCTCCGATAATCATCAAAACCTTATATACCTCATTAATAAACTCTTGAGAATCTTCCTCAACCTTAGAACCATGAAACTCTAGAGGATTCATCCTAGTGAAGTCCCTCACTCTTGAAGCCGCCGTGCCCACATTTGGGTTCATGTGAACCGCGACCTCTCTATTGGCTTGGATCATCATGGCTTGAGCCAACACTTTAAAAGCAGCCCTAAACTCTACATTAGACACTTGCTCGGCCAAAGGATCGACCGGAACTTGAGGAGCTTGGGGAGGAGCTTCTTGTTCCGCATTCTCCTTCACATTCCTTCTATTATAAGCTCTTTGTGTAGCCATTTCTTGTAGAGCATCAGATAAGGATTAGGAGAGAGACCTTATAGAGTTAAACTCTATCGCACAACTTAATAGTAATGAAAGAGGGGGAGTTTCCTAATCATCTTGTAGACTCCCATTCATAAATGTGGCGCTCTTCACACTTATGAACAAGACTCTACTAGACGTGGCTTATGAGACATCCTAGGACCATTCTAAGCCTTGTGCTCTGATTACCAAGTTTATCACGACCCAGGGGTACCCCTAGATGTAACATGGTGTATATAACCCTGAAAGACTCCATACAAGCCACTTAGCTCTCATAACATAAGAAATAGAATAATAAGAGTAAAACAATAGTCCAAGTCCAAAACATTTTATAAAATAAAAGCGGAAGTATAATACACGTGTTTCCTCATATCCATCTAATATAATAGAGTGAAATTGGGCTAGTCAATACACCATATAAAAAATCGAAATACATGAAAGAGAGTGAAACAATAAAACTCCGTCCTCGAAGCATGAGGACTCACCAAAGCTCGGAAATCTCAAACTCAACCACTAGACACGAAACGGATGACCCTGACTGTCGGACCCTACATTTGGGGGAAATGTAGGCAGGAGTACGCGTTAGTACAAAATAATGTACCAAGTATGATAGCCATGCATAAAACAATTAAATCATGCTAAAAGGGACATTTCATTTCATGACATGAAATTGACCAAGCTAAAACATGATATAAGAGAATTAGAAAACATAAGTCAAAAAATCATGGTCAATGCAAGCTAACATCATCTTTAAAACCTTTGAACTCATATGCGATACTTCTTGAAGTAACCTTAGTTCATTATTAATGTGGGGAATTAGCCTTAACCGACATAGAGACCATGTGAGCTATAACATGATCCCTTGGTCTCTCCCACACCAAAAAGGGTTGTCCTACTTGCCAAGGTAGAACCATGAACTTCTAGCTTAAGTGGATCCACTAGCTAATGTCTCTTGAGACAATCATCCTATGGGGGAACATAGGTAAGTGATATGAGATTGCTTCTAGAAACCTGGCCTCTACAAACGGGAAAGCCCTCATCTCAATATCCTCTCGGTGCTAAGCATAAATCCCACGAAATAGTCATTTCTTACTTGACCTTATTATTCATGGAAAGGCACCCTAGGATAACCAATCAAAGATAGTTTCATTAGGATAGCTCCTTATCTCTGATTCAATTAGGTGAGAAAGCCTTTCAACCGAAGAATCCTTTCACATCTTGATCTTATATATACATGAGAAAATCCTTTCAATAACACATCATGATCATTGGTAGTTTACTCTCAAACCACCTTTAAAACATTTGCATAGATTTCATAAGAAAGTACATAAGTTCATAATTTACCTCTTGAGGTTCAAAACCCACTTTCAATCACCAATACTTAGAAAACATGGGTTAGATATGGATTTCATCATAAATACATGTAAAGCTTGCAATATATGCTTAATTTCATAAAACTCTTGCTTTGTACTCAAAATCCCACATCATATGATTCATAACTTGAAAACATGGGGATTATATGGGTTCATTGGGAAATCATCATAAATATCATCATATATCATCAATTAATGCATAAGAGATCATAATTCAATCATTAAAATCAACAATGAAAAGAACCTATGATTATTGAAGAAAAACCTAACTCAATTGGGGAATTCTATCTTTAGAAATAGAGGAATTTGGGAACTCCATGAATGGAAGGAATCCATGGATGAAGACTATCATACCTTGAATCCAAATGCTAGACTTCAATGGATGAATTGACACTTTGAGTTGAATCCTTCTTCTTCTTCACGTTTCTAGAGAGAGAAATATTTTGGAGAGGAGAATTGATCTTCTTTTGTGAATTTGGAAGAATGAAGTGAATAGGCTAATTTGGGGGTTGAAAATACTTATATAGGGGTCTTAGTAAAGGGTAAAACGACGTAGTATATGCACTAATTAATTAGGAAAAGACCCAACTTCTCGTGAAAATAATTTTCAGCTGACCACCAACTGACCCCAGTCGACGGACCGTTGTCTGACCTACGGCCCATTCTGGTGGACCGTCGTTGGTCATCAAAAACATGGAATTTTGCCCATCGAACCATGGTCCTTAACCACGGACCGCGATCTGACGAACGGTCTATTGGTCAGGCAGTGGTTTTAGCCTTTCTGGTCTGTCACGGGGATCCCATCCACGGAGCACACCTACGGTCGGTGGTCCCTTCCACGGGCTGTAGGTGGCCGGCGTGGGTTGCACCTGCAACTTATGGAAATTTAATTCATTTCCCTTTTTCGGATACGGAGTGTTACAGAACCATCAGGGGTGAATGCCTCAACCTAGACTCGAAGCTAGAAGGAAAGAGATACGGATACTAAGACACCACATTGCCTCCGGCCTTTCACATGCCAAACCATAGAAAAAAAGAATCCTCCCAACAATTCAAATAGTTCCTCTCACACTATCTCCCCTCTGGGAGCAAACCTCACTAGTCTTTTCGAATCTATCTCCCTCAACCCAAGCATAACACCAAAGTATTAACAACCACGGAACCATTGATACAAGTAAATACTTAAGAAGTTTCAACAAATATTTCAAGTTCGACTTCGAACACAATCACCATATATGTAGTCTTACCATAGCCGATGAAACACTCAATATCAATCAATGCATAAACACAAGATAAAAGGACCATAACTTACCAATTCCCGCATCTGAGGGACCCTCATGATCTTATCGAGTCTGAAGATCATAGAACCTATTTTGTTCCTGACCACCACAAGGACCTGAGGAAGGGAAGGGTTGAGCCCGTCGAAGTTTATCTCCTTCATTCCTAGCAACCGAAGGACAATCTCTTATCTTATGATCTATCTTTCCACAACCAAAACATGCATTTGAACTAGATAAACACTCACCCTTATGTCTTCTCCCACACTCCAGACATTCGGACAACATTTTCTCACTAAAACCATTAGCTTGGGAGCAATTACCTCCACCAGACCTTGAATGTGAGAAGTCACCATTATCCTTTCTTGCTCTTTTTGGATTCCTAGTTTTCTCCATAATATTTTCTTCTTATATTTATTGTGCATGAACCATCAAACGGGAGACATCCATCTCCTTAACAGGCATGGCAGTTGGGCATTGTTTGACCACCAAGTCGGAAGCACCCAACACAAACTTACTCATCCTTGCCCTTGGATCGACGACCATAGGTGGAGCATATTTAGACAATTGCGTGATATTCAAAGCATACTCCTTCACACTCATATCACCTTGGAGAAGGTTAATGAACTCAAGTACCTTTGCCTCACTCATCTCGAGGGGAAAGAACCTATTAAGAAAAGAAAACTTAAATTTCTCCCAATAAAGAGGACCTGCATCTACCACCCTCTCTTTCTTTCATTGGTTGAACAACACTTGAGCAACACCCTTAAGTTGATAAGCGGCCAATTTCGCCTTTCCCACCGGCGTCACTCCCATGATCATCAAAACCTTATACACCTCATCAATGAACTCTTGATGCTATTCCTTGACTTTAGGCCCTTGAAATTCAGGATGTTTCATCCTGGTAAAGCCTTTCACTCTAGTTGCCGCCATACCCGTATTTGGGTTCACATGAGCCACAACCTGCCTATTTGCTTGAGCCATCATAGCTTGGGCCAATACATGAAATGTGGCTCAAAACTCATCATTAGTCACTTGCTCAGCCAAAGGGTTAACTGGCACTTGGGGAACCTCTTATCTCTCATTTTCATAAACATTCCTTCTCACGGGATTCCTTCATGGAGGCATATTCTGAAAAGCATTGGATAAGGATTAGGAGAGAGACATACAAAGTTATACTCTATTGCACAACTTTGAAGTAATGAAAGAAGTGGGGTTTTATAATCATCTTATAGCTTTTTATTCATAAATGTGACACGCTTCACACTCATGTTCAAGACTCTACTCGACATGGCTTATGAGACATCCTAGGACCTTTCTACACCTTGTGCTTTGAATACCAAGTTTGTGATGACCAAAAGTAGACCCTAGACATGACATGGTGTATAAGACCCCGAGAGGCCCTACACAAGCCACTTAGCATACATCATACAAGATAATAAAATTGAAAGAGTTCAAAAGGAAATTTTGTATCTAAGAGTTTGATAAAAAACAAAGCAGAAGTCTAACATAGTCTCAAAGCCATCTATTACATCAAGAGTGATTGGGACGTAACCCATCCATCACATACAATAACTGAAAAGCTATGACAATAAGAAATAATGAGTTCAGTCCTTGGAACATGAGGACTCACCAAACTTCGAAAGCTACTAAGGTAATCACTATCCACGAGGATGCAGAATAGGAGCGTCAGACCCTACATTTGTGAAATAATGTAGGAAAGAGTATGCGTTAATACAAAAAATGTACCAAGAATTATAGCAATGCATAAAAGTTATGAAATCATGCTAAAAGAACTTTTCATGACAAGCAAAGACTAAGTTAAAATATAAGATAAGAGGTTAGAAAACATAAATTGTGATCATGTTCAATGCAAGGAAAAATAATCTTTCCAACACATGTGAGATACTTCTTGAAGTAACCTTAGTTCATTATTGTGGGAAGTAGCAATTAACTAACATAGACCATATGAGCTATAACATGGAATCTGTGTACTCCTCTACACTGAAAAGAGAGTGTCCTACTTTCTAAGGTAAGGACCATGAACTTCTAGCTTACGTTGATGCAGTAGCTAATTTCTATCTAAGACCATCATCGTCCATCTAAGACAATCATCCTATGGTGGCACATAGTGATGGGACATGGGTGGTCGCCCCTTGTCCACTCGGTGCTAAGCATAAATCCCATGGAATAGTTATTAATCTTAATTCTTCTTATCATTATGGGATACGGGTAATCGCCGCTTGTCTCAACATCCATGGAAAGGCACAATTAAGCAACCAATCCAAGCTACAAACATCTTATAGTTTCTCCTTAGACCATGCGTAAGAAAAGCTTTCACCATCCATGATCTTTTTATAATAGCTTTTAAGGCCCATAGTCATCACTCCATCCTAGAAATACCTTACTACTAATGGAAATAGTTTGGAAAGCGTGATCTATGATCATTGATGGAATATCTGGATACCATACTAATCAAGACCTAATTTAGGAAAATAGTCCGAAAAGCATTGAGGACAAATCTAGATGCCATTTATGTCATGCAACCAAGATTCATAGAACATATAGATACCATCATCTATAAGCTTTTTTGAGTCACAAGTATTACTTTTATAAAACATGTATTTTTAAATAATTCATAAGCTTCATCATGTTTTCAAAGTCAAAGCATCCTCAAATTCTTTTACATCAATTTCATAAATAAAATACATCATATCTTCATAAATTCATGTTTTATGGTTTATAGTCAAAATCATGGATCATGCATTGGTTCATGGGTATTCAACTTGGAAACATGTAATTACTTGAATTCATGCATAAGAAGACATAAAATAATTTATTTGATCAACATTGAAAGGAATCCATGGGAATTTAATAAAACCCTAATTTGATTGGAGAATCTAGCTTTACAAAATTGGAGAATTTAGGAATCCTATGGAGGAAAGATCTTCATAGGTGAAGACTATCATACCTTGATGCCAAAAGCTTTCAATTAATTGTGGATTTGGAGAATTGATCTTGAAACCCTAGACTTCTTCTTCTTCTTCCTTAGAGAGAAAAATATTTGAGAGGAATGCTTGATCAAATATTTGAGAGGAATGCTTCAACCTACGGGCCATACATGGCCACCGTAAGTTCAACTTTTGGCCCTCAAAATTTCACTAAGTCTGGGACTCACCTACGAGGCCTACCTACGACTTGTATATTGAAGGACATATCATCGTGACGAACCGTAAAAGAGTACTAGGACTTGATATTCTAAACTTGCAACCTACGGTCCGCACCTATGGTCTATGGTTCGACCTACGGACCGTCGGTGGTTCCGTCAGTACTGGCACCAGTTCTAGAACACTTGAAATTTTTCCTTCTTTTCAGAAACGAGGTGTTACACTTTCACCACCTAGTAAGTTGGAGTCACAAAAAGAGTCAAAACATTGTTACAAAGTCATTTACTTTCACAATTTTCCTTTTTCACAAAAAATTCAAAGGTTGTTGATTTATGATTCACAAGGCTTGAATAATTCTATTAGTACCAAACAATTCACAACCTCTCATCAAATGAACCACAAAACCATCAACACTCAATAAAATAGTGATTTGCCCTTAATAATGACGTCACCCAATCAATCATTGGGAAAATTCAAGCCTTTTTGTCGAGTTGTCATTGGGGCTACTCAAATCTCACAAGCTACGGGTACTCAGACTTCCCCTGCCCCAAGGTATAAAAGAAGGAAATTCTACCATGACAATCACAAAAAGAAACTAACAAAATAAATGGAAAATAATAATAATAACGACCAATCCACACAATATAAACAAAAGCATGGTAAGAGAGTAAAAGTGAGAGAGACATACCGGACTGTGCTTTCACATTGAAGCTCAAGAGTTTTGGAACCAAATTTGAGACAGAAGAGGGATGGCAAAGGTAGAACCTTTTTATTTTTGGTCTTTCTTACCATTTGGCTTCTACATTTTGAATTTTGAGAACCTTAGTCTCGCTTAAGAGACGTGTTGGTTACTTTTGCGACCTTTTACTAAAGAGAGGGTTTTTCTTTTGTTAGTTCCCCTCCGCTTAAGCAATGTTCGCTTTAGCGAGAGGGTGCCGCTTTTGCAGACTTCGCTTAAGCTACCCTATGCTCGATTCTGCGACTTCATAGGAATGTTCTTGAAGGTCAATTTCTATCCATTTAGGCGGGCTTAAGGTCCATTACGTGATCCTCCCAACCTTATTGGGCAAGCCTGGGCGCCCAAAAAGTTCTCCAAGTCATATTTTGAAGGGGTTTTACCCCCGATCTTCATTTACTTCAAGATCCTAGCCTCCAAACGTGATCAAATAAACTCGAAACACTCTAAAATCATAAGGATTAGTTAAAAACAAAAATATAAAATATTCTAAAAATCAAAAACTGGAAAGTTAACTAAGAACTAAATTTATTTGGATACCGATGGGTTGCCTCCCATCAAGCGCACAATTTAACGTCGCGGCGCGACGTCGGGTTCATCACCCTTTGTATTTCCACTTCGAGGCAATGAACCTTCTCCACAACTTTCGATAAATTTCTCTCCGAAGAGCATGGGAGTACAATAGAGAATCAAGAGTTTTTCTCTATCTCTTCACTACGAAGACTTGAATTTCTTACCCAACTTTGAATCATGTATTCGTTTTGGACCATTTGGCAATAGTGAGAGGACCACTAGGCCATTCAAGCATGGAACTTCATAATCCTTGGCCTTCAAGTGAGTGACACTCTCAATTTCAAATGAACTAGAATTGCCATATATGATTTTTTTGACTTTTTCTAGCAACTCTAGTATCATTTCTTTGATATCCACATCTTGAAATTTGATTGACTTGTCTCGGTTGCATAAACCCAAGATTCCATCTATGTCTATTTCAACCTCTTCTTCTTGAGACTCCAACTCTACTTCACCTTTGTTAGCCATTTGACAAGGAGTATCACCTACCCCAATTCTTATTTTTATATCGGCATCTAAAGTATCAACCCCAAACCCAAGTCAGATGATCTCAAAACACCGAGTTAGGTGCCAATTGTGAAACTCATCCCACAATTGGGAAATTAGATGTAGGATCTTCTCACTATCTTCAAGTCGTTGGGCCAAGCTTATGAGCTATAATTCACTCACCACACCTATTTCTTCCAAACAAGGCCATGAGTCATCAACATAGGGCTTACAACCGCCAATCATTTCCTTATAACAAGGGGCCATAGAAACAAAACAAAAGAATGTAAAGATAAATATTCACAATTTAGTCAGAAACAAGTAAACTATATATTCTAAATCAATTGAATACACCTAATTGTCTACCATAGCGGCCCCATTTTTTATAACGCTCAAATTACTCTCTAAAAATATTCAAAGAGTAAGCGGTCATTATCAATAAAAATACCCAACTAAGAGTCAGGGTCGAATCCCACAATGAGTAGCGTAAGGGTAAGAATCCAAATTGTGAATTGAAGTTTGACTAATCTACTGTAGTGAATCAGACAAATGGGTGGATTATTCCACCAAATTTAATTAAGCAATTTCACCATAAAGTATAAGAAATAAACTAAACTAAATAGAGTTGCAATGATTTAAATGGATTCTAAGGGTCTGGGGTTTATATTTATGCCAACTAGGGGTACAAAACGACCATGGATAAATTTGGTCATTTTCAATAATGCTAATGTTCTTTCTGTCTCATAGAATTAGTTCATAAAATCTAATTTCGGTCTCATTTATGTGATTTACAATACAACTCACTACGTTGCTTTTACAACTAGATTCAGCTAGATTGCAAACATTGAGCTAATTATCCACTCTTATTAATCTCTTCCAAGCATCAATTAGAGATCTAAAATAGGATTAAGTTAGCCACCTTAACCCCTAAATGAATCACATGCTAATAGCTCAAATCCATACTGATCAGTTATAAAACAAAGCAAAACAACAGACCCACTAATTTAAACAACACTCAACCCTATAATCACACCCCTAGAAATTGGAGTTTTGAGCCACCCATCACAAAAAGTGTAGAGATTATACCTATCATAATAGTAGCCATGGGTGTCATGAAATTAACCAATTATAATCAATATCCACTTTGATTTAACCCTCCAATTGTCAATTACAAGATCAAAATTTAAAACCCCAAACTAAGAGCAATACTCAATAGTTTCTCTCTCTAAGAGTTGCTAAAGTAAAAAAAACTAATAAAACATAAGACATATCCATTTTCTCTCTCTTCCAACTATTTATACTTTCCAAAAATATTTTTCTGCATCCCATTCGGGGACATTAGTCGGGCTCGCTGAGCCCATTCTGTGGATTGCCGTTGTATCATTCAACTAGCCTTTTACTGGTTTTAGGCTTCAGGTTTTTGAACTCAAATGTGTAGACTCGATGGAATAGGCCTTTCATGATAGTTGAATCACCGAATGTCACCTTGTGCACCTAAGATAGCCTTCAATTTTACTCTGCGGTCTTTCACTTTCGGTGATGCATTTGGGTTCACCATTAGTAATTTGGTGGATCACTGATGTAACTCTACTTCACCTATTCTCTTTGACACTTGGACTACAAAATTTTTTCATTTCGACGAGATTTGACCAATCGAGTGATTCACCCTTTGAATTAGGCAAACATCAGGTTGGGGCTTTCCACCCTTTTCAATGTCTTTTGGCCTTTATTTTAAATATTTATCCTTGCCTTGTCCTTTAGCCTTAATAGCTATAAATCATCAAAAAAATCACAAGAATAGGACATAGATAAGCATTGAAGACACTATTTGTTGAACTAAAAAGGCTTGAAATGAGTGTAAATCTACCACTCATCATACTGCACCATCTTCCCTCGAACCTCAACTTCCCCCCAAGGGTCTCCAAACGAATCCCTTTCCTTTCTTGGGAAAGGACTTTGCATAGGTCGTGTAAAACTCCCTCACCCAAGTTGTGACATAAGGAGGTCGAGCTCTTATAAAGTGCTCATACTTGAGGAACTTAATGGTGTCCCAAATAGCGGGGTAGTCGCTCATCACCCCGTCGGTGGATGTCCGCTTCTCCTCAAGAATAATATGTTCTCCTGCTGCTTTCGGCCTATTTAAGGCTCTTGGATCTATCATTGGGAGAACTTGCAAGGCATGTGAATAAGAGGTTTGTGGCACTTTTGACTGGATGTCCGTCCTCTTCTTGGTTACCACCTTCTTAGATGCTACACTCACACGCGTAGAGGAGCGTGACTGTTGTTGAGGAGCCTCAGATGGCTTGTTAATTTTAATCCCTCTATTTATCTTTCGAGGGGATGGAGGAGTAAACTCATCATTGGAGTCAAAAGATACAACTCTCTTTCCCTTGGACTTATCCATTTTTAAGGAAAAAATTTCAAAACAACGATTTGGTGAAGGTTAGTTGAAAATAATCTCAAAAACAAACACAGTTCAAATCATATTACCAGGCTCAGTGATTGGAAATGTGATTCTCCTAACAGGTTATAGGAGCAAAGATGAGCTCACCGAAGTTGACAGACTAGAATTAAATTCAACTCAATCATGAAAGGCGAAGTCAACTCCAACTCGATGATCTGTCGAGTTAGTTTTGGTTGGCTAAGACAAGTTTGCCGAAAGTGACAGTGCAAAACCAAAAAGGAACAAGAAGAAGGGAGATGTCTACTCCAACTCGGCGATCCGCTGAGTTTTTTTTCTGTGAGCTAAGACAAGCCCCCCGAATAAGATAGTACCCAGTTCACATATTCAAACTCAGAAGGCGATTGGGGCTTATTCGGTTATTAGCCTAATCACCTTTTCGAGCAAAGACAAACCCCTCGAATAGGTAATTTTAGCCCAATGCATATTTATCACAAATTTAACACTAACATGCAACAATACCCATTAACCATTCAGTTTCGCAAGCTATTCACATGCTATTTTATCCATGGGTACTCAAACTTCCAATAGATTTCATAAAGTATTTCCCAAATTAACGATTTGTCCTTAAGAAAGTCGTTACTCTATCTATCATAGGGAAAATACAAGTCTTCGGGGAAACGCAGGGCTAATCAAACTTCACCCAATTCATTTTCAAATAAGACCCAAGAATTATAATGACTCAATTTAAAAATCTAACCTTCACACTGAAGTCTAACAATTTCAAGCACAATATCATCTAATCTAGGACACAGGAACAGTTCAATCAACAAAAAATGGCACACCCATTCAAATTAAACAACACCTCAATAATATATCACGAGACCGATATGAAATGCATCATTTCTAAGAAAAAATATTAATAAAGGCTTTGAAACACCAACCTCAAAGATGAACAATCACCAAAACAAAGGGAGGAAGGGTTTTGGGATCGCTATTCTCAAGAAAACACACACTTCAAACGATGAAATTACTAACAATTAGGATACACTAGCAAGCAAGCAAGTATATTGGGGGTTAGGAAGTAAAAAAGCTCAAAAAGATGAAAGGTTTTCTTTTAAAACTTGAAAAGACTTGGCCTTTTTATTTCATATGCACTCGGCTGACTATGACTAACGTCACCGAATGCATTCGCCAAATCACTGAAGGAGCTTAACCTCACCGATGATGCCTAAACAATTTTCAAACCTGATGGTCAATTCGGTGGATCTGATGCAGTTTGCCTTGTAAGATCTCGCTGGTCGCTGATAAGATTCCTTCTCGTCGAATGTCACAATACCCTTTTTCAACATTTTTGGCAAATAAGGCAAACATAAAGAAGCGCGCTCAACACTTAACATCATGGTACGACAAAATTCTTACTCATCAACAATCATTTTTGGGATTTGGGATGGTGTCACTAGACAATATTCTTTTTTGCCTTTGATTTAGATGGGTAGAGTTGACACATCTGAGTTTCATGCTTCTTTATTGACACGAAATGAGAAGTAATCATTTGATTTAAGGTGGAGAAGTAAATTTTCAAATCCTTCAACACCTTTTCAGACCCTTCAACCTTGTTGAAGATCTTTTTTAGCATTTCATGTGTTCGGTTTCCCCTCCGGTCTAGCTGGTTCTTTTGGTTTGGGATGACCATGTGGTAGGACGTACCTATCTTTTTCATCTTCCCAATCTCTCCAATTTCCACCTCGATCTATCCGGTCTCTCCAGTCATTGTTCCCACCCGATCTTAGGTACTTTGGATGAGAAGTCCCATTTGATTTCTCAAGAATTGTACTTTTTCATTATATAATGCCTCAAACTTGGAAATATCCCGGTATTTCCCACTGCTTGTATGAACTGTATTCACCGATTTAAGTCCACTTCCCATGACATGTTTAGATAGCAAGTCAAGTTGGGTCATCATTTGAGACATATTCTAATCGTGCTCATGATCCTTTTCCATTTGTTCCTTGCTCATACTTAAGTGTAGAAAAAATATTTGATCCTCTCTAGTATGCCATACTCGATTGATTTTAGTCATATCATCAAGCAACAACGTTGCTATCTCATATGGTTGTCTCATCAACCCATCTTGAAAAATTTGGTCGGCTAGCCCTTTGTTGACTGAATCAAAGCTATAATAGAAGTATTGCAGCAGCAAATTGTCTGGGACACCTTGTGTTGGTCATTGGAGTAGCAACTTACAAAATCACAGCCATGTCTCGTGAAGAGGTTTACCTACCACTCTTTTGAAATTCTGGATGTTATCCTTAAGCTTTATCATCTTTGAGGGAGGGAAAAATCTCTCAAGACATGCTTCAGTTAGTTCCTCCCATGAAGTTATAGAATCATTTGGCATTTCGGCTAACCATCTAGTAGCTTCCCCCCTTAAGGAGAATGGAAAGAGCCTTAGCCGAATAGATTTCTGTGAGATGTTCTTAAAGACGAAGGACCCACATACATCCATAAATTTTTTGAGGTGTTCATGAGAAACGCCCCCAAACATTCCTCTCATTTGAAGTAGTTGGAGCATGGTTCCAGTCACGTGGAACACTTCTCTCCCGGTGGTAGGAGGCAACTGGATTGATCCCGTGCTTTGAATGATGTTCACATGCATATCATTCATGATTCCTATATTTTCATTCTATCCATAGTTACTACCATCATCACTTTCATCTTCGCTCACAGTTCGACTTGGAATTGAGCAAAATAACACACCAAACAAACAACAACCTACTACAACTAAACCGGTTTACAAACTAACTTCACAAACTAAATTCTTAGCCATCACTCCCCGATAACAGAGACATTTTTGATAATGCTCAAGTTACTCTCAAAATAAGTAAGAGAATAAGCGGTCATTAGAAATAGAATTATCCAACAAGAGTCGGAGTCGAATCCCACAAAGAGTGATATAATGCAAGGAATTCAATTAGGACATTAAAAGTGTAAACCAATTTATTTATAGCAATTAAAGGAGATAGGTAGATGATTCTACCAAATTTATAAAAAGGGTTTTGGTATCAACAAACACAATTAAACTAAAATTTAGATTTTAAACAAATAAAAGACAATATAGGGGTGTGTCAATTGGTATCAATTTCAAGCAGGAATAATTGGGCTTGCTCGTTATTGCTAAGCAATCATGAATAGGCTGGGTAATCTTAAATAACATGAATCTTTTTTTGATTTCATAGCATTAGATCATAGAATCTCCTTTCAGTCTCATCTATGTGAATGACAAATCAACCCAATATGAATTGCAGGCATTATACTAATTACCCACTTCAATTAAACACTTTTAAGCATTAATAGAAGATCTAGGCTAGGATTAAGTTTGCAATCTTAACTAATGAATTAACTCCATGCTTATTAGATTAAATATATTAATCTGCAGCAATAAAAAAGAGCAAGATACAAAACCCACTATGATAAATCAACACCCAACCCCATAATCACACCCCTAAATTTAGGTTTTTGGCCAAGCATTATGAAAGGAAAAGATAGTATACCCATTATAATTTCAGTCATTGAATAATTAAAATTAAGCAACAATCTCCATGACCCACTTCAATTTGAACCTTCAATTGTAAATTCCAAGGTTGTTCACAATACCAAAAACTAACAGTATGTTTTGCAAAGATAATACTAAAAAATATTCAAAAAGTTGTCCCAAAATTCAATCCAAAGAGTGATACATTTTTTCTCTCTTCTGGGTATTTATAGTTTCACAAAATTTGGCCCAAAATTCAATGCGTGACGAACTCGGTGATATTAGTTGGACTCTCCAAACATTTTTGGTGGATCACCATTTTATCCTCAACTCGCCCTTAGATTTCTTTAGCCTTTAGGTGTTTTAACCTCACTTGGCGGACTCGATCGAGTCTACCTTTCACATTCGACAGATTGCCAATTACCACCTTGTTCGCCCTTTCAGCTTTCATTTTTGCTCAAAATTCTATCACATTTGGCGATGATCTACTTTTTCACCCTTTTAGCTTTGGTGAATTTCTATTTCATCTTTATTCTCCTGACCTGCCTTGAATATTTTCAATCGTGCACACTATCACTTTCGGTGAGGTCAAACTAATTAGGCAATCCGCCTTTTTGGTTAGGCGACTACCAGTTGAAAGTTTATATTCCTTTCCATATTTTTGGCCTCTTTTTCATGTATTCAGCCTTGTCATGTCCTTTAGCCTTCATAGCCGGAAAATATCATAATATTATCAGAAAAGGACATAACTAGGCATTGAGGACACTAATTGTTGAACTAAAATTCCTCAAATGAGTGGAAATCTACCACTCATAAGACACTACTCAATAAGACTCTCGTATAGAACCTTGCTCGTAGTTAAAGGTTGTATGAATTTTTGCTTCTGAGTTCAGATATGAATATGAGATGTGAACTTGTGCCGTACAGGCTAACTACTGGTTTATCAATTACTTTTATGAAGATTGTGTTTTCGTTTGGGTGAAAAACAATGATGTATGGAAGAGTCTACATTGTTATGTGGGGCTAGATGGTTAAAATTATTATAGGTGACTTATGGATGCGCAATAGTATGGACTTACAATTCTACATGATTATTAAGGATTTTGAGGGGATTGAACTACTCTATTAAATGGGACTAAACCCCAGATTGTTGTGATGCATTACATAGACACTTGATGGTAAATAGAGATTTTGTGCTCATAGTATACATAATTATTGGGGTGGCAAAGAATTTCTATATGTTTTGGCATGAGGTATTTGACGGTGTGAATGGTAGTTGAAACTTGGTATGTGGAAAAATGCATGGAGTTAGCTTTAAACCATTCAATAGCTTTATATCAATGACTTTGATACTAGTGAGGTGTTGAGAGAAAGGTAAATTGTCAGTGTGGTTATGTTGTTGTTTTATTATTACGAGTGTTGGCTTCAATAGAATATTGTGAGGAGTATGTGGGGGTTGATAAATCAAGTATTTGGATGATTGTAAGGGGGATCATACTTGTTGATTGTGGGTAGCTAAAAAATAAAAAGATTGAGTCATATGTATCAAAATGTTTGATATGAGCACTATGGAAGGAGTATCTTATGTTATTCGACCTTGGTTCCGTACATTCTTATATGACCACCTACTTAGTTTCAGATATGGTTTGGAATATGATTCAGTGCATATGCCCACGCATGTTTCCATATCTATGGGTGAATCCTTAGTGGTGGATCGGGTGTACCGATCCTGTGAGTATCATCTTGGTAGGGTGGCATCCTTTGGTAGACTTGGTCATTTTAGTTTGGATGATTTGGTTTTTTTGGGATAATTGAAGTATACCAGTGGTTCTACATGCATAACATTGCTTATGAGAATTTATAGAAGAGCTACCATAAATACTTACAATTGTCCGAGAGTCTTAAGATTCATCTTATCATCAGGGTCACGTTCCGACTATGTGTGATTGAATGTAGGGACCAAATTCTGCCATTCTTAAGGTTCGTCTACAATCACATCTACTAATCTAGCATTTCGTTAGTGTTTTTAGAGGTTTTGTATGCTTGGGGGTATCACTTGTTAGGTTGTTACTCGATCTTTTACTTCTATGAGTTAGAAAATGTCACGACCCAGGGTACCCCCTAGATGTAACAAGGCGTATAAGACCCCAAGAGGCCTCATACAAGCCACTTGGCATATCATAACATAAAGTAATAGAAAATGGTGCGGAAATTTAAAACATTTCAATACAATCAGAGTTTTCATAAAACGAGCGAAAGTCTAATTTTATTGTCTCAAACAATCTAACATAAGAACAAATCTTGGGACACAGCCCATACAATAGTCCAACATGAAAAGAAACTCATAAAGGAAAAAGGGTGGTCCAATCCTCGAATTCTATGAGGACTCACCAAATCTTTACTTGATCAACTACGGACCTAGCCATGAGTGTGAGAATCAATGTCGTTGGACCCTACATTTTGATAAGAAATGTAGGCAAGCGTATGCGTTAGTACAAAGATGTACTAAATATGATAGCTAACATAAATAACATAAACATAAGGGTTAGTCAATATAACCATAAGCATAGTCAATGCACATAAATCATCATAATAAAAAAGGAATACTTCTCAAGCAACCTCACTTTACCTTAGTCAATACTTAGGCCATCCGCCTCTAATCATACTTACTTCATGGAAGGCATCTGAAGAAACAATCCAAGCTATTGATCCATCATAACATAGTTCACATTATTCATACTTACTTTTAAAGATATGGGGATTCACCTCTTTGCCTAACTTACAAAGGCAAATGGGAATTCACCTCTTGCCTTACTTACTTTAAGATCATGGGTACCCGCCTCCACTATCACACATATGACACATGTACTCGCCTCCACATCATTTCATAAGGAACATGGGTACTCGCCTCCATGTCCATTCATCATAATAGGAACATGGGGAATCAACTCTTGTTCAATTTGAAGGAGTATGGGAAATCACCTCATATGCTTCTCAAATCGAGGTCAAGGGTAGTCACCTCTAGCCTCATCATTTACATAGTCTTTTAGTCTAGATTAATTTTAGGTGAGCAATCCTTTCAACCTTGAATCATTCATATGAGAAAGCCTTTCACATTCCAACATTCATAATAAGCAATTCATGTGGGAAGTATCTCTTCCACCACACTAACATCAATTATCAACAATTCATATCATAAGCTTTACTCTCAAAGTATCTACATCTCATGATCATCATCTATGCTCTATTCTCAAGAAATTATCATCATAAATCATAAATCCTATAAGGATAACCCTAACCCATAAAGTTTCCCTTCATGGATCAACCCAATTATATCAATTTCAGGTTAAATCATGGAATAGGCATGGGTACATGAAATTTCATCCTAAAAATATGTAATCCTATCAATTCAATCATGAACAATCATAATCCACTCAATTGGATCAACATTCATCATAACCCACAAAATTGGAAGAAACCCTAACTAGAATTGGGGAATTCTAGGGGACTCCATGGGAGGAAGGATCCCATGGATGAAAAGCCATCATACCTTAGTCATAAAGCCCACAAAAGCTTGAAGATTGGAGACTTGACATGACGCTAGCTTCAATTTCTTCCTTCTTCTTCCAACTTCTTGAGAGAGAATATTTTAGAGGAGTTTGGGGGTTTTCTTTTGGGATTTGAGAGAATGACTTAAAATGAGTGAATTTAGGGGTCTAAATTACTTATATAGGTGGTCTAGACTTGGGTAAAACGATACCACTTCAATTTAATTAAAACCGGAAAAGACCCTTGTGCCCCCAAAATAACCGCCCAGGCTTGACCCACGAGACCCCGCTAACGGACCGTGGATGCACCTATGGTCCATCCTGCACCTCGTCAGTAGATTCAGAGACTTTGGCCGACCTACGGACCACTGGACCACGGATTGTGGTCTGGCCGACGGTCCATTGGTCAGGCAGTGGTTTTGAGGTCTGAGTCTAGGTTCGGGTGACCAACCACAGACCCTACCTACGGTCCGTGGTTCAGTCCACAGGCCATGGGTGGCCGGTCGTGGATATCACCTGCAGTTCCTTGTAACTGCTATTTTGCCTCGTTTCGAATACGGGGTGTTACATTATCTCCCCCTTGGGATCATTCGTCCTCGAATGAGATTCTAGGAGCATTTCAAAATGAAAAGACTCAAGACTAGCAGCCCATCATGCATACAACTCCTCAACAATGCACACAACCAAGGAGGAAACATCAACTCCAAGCTAAACATATTCAACAATTCATCTCCTGAAGTCTATAGGCAACTCATACCCGATACACAACAACATGAGGAAAATAATTCACATACGTCATTTCTTTCAAAACTTAAGCTTTTTCATGAACATGTATATAAGGAAATCATGGGAATACATAAAACACACATGACTTCTAATCATAGAACAAACCAAGAGGAAATTCATTACCTCAAGCTAGAGTAGGAGTAGAAGGAAAAAGATGTGGATATCGGGACCTCATATCGACCTCGGCCTCCCAAGTACCACCCTCAGCTAGTTGATTCCTCCACAAAACCTTTACAAAAGCTATTTCCTTGTTTCTCAATTTCTTAACTTGCCGGTCTAAAATCTCAACCGGAACTTCCTCATATGAAAGGCTCTAATCAACTCCCAACCCTTCTGGGGAAACTATGGATGTCGGATCTCCAACACACTTTTTAAGCATAAATACATGGAAAATGGGATGCACGGTTGCGAACTCATTTGGAAAATCTAACTCATAAGCAACCTTACCCACACGCCTCAAAATATGATATGGGCCTACATATCGGAGACTGAGCATCCCTTTCTTGCCAAACCTCATCACACCCTTCATGGGTGAGATTTTCAAGTAAGCCCAATTGTTAACTTGAAATTATAGATCCCTTCTCCTCACATAGGCATAAGACTTTTGCCGACTTTGAGCCATTTTCAACCTCTCTCTAATGAGTCAAACTTTCACAGCGGCTTCATGAACTAGCTCGGGACCTATTAGGGCAACTTCACCCACCTAAAACCAGCCTATAGGAGATCTACACCTCCTTCCATACAAGGCCTCAAATGGATCCATACCAATACATGAGTGATAGCTATTATTATAGGCAAATTCAATCAAAGGCAAATGGTCATCCCAATTTCCCTTGAAGTCAATCACACAGGCCCTTAACATATCCTCAAAAGTTTGGATAGTAAGCTCCGCTTGCCAATCAATTTGTGGATGAAGAGTTGTACTAAGCTTAACTTTAGTGCCAAGCCCCTTTTGGAATGACTTCCAAAACTGAGAAGTGAATTGGGTACCACGATCGAAAATAATGGACAAAGGCACTCCATGTAGCCTTACCATCTCTCTCAAATACAACTTGGCATAGTCCTCCGCCGAATAAGAAATCTTGAGGGACGGAAATGAGCCGATTTCATCATCCGATCTACTACCACCCAAATAGAGTCATGTTGTCACCGGGTGTGAGGAAAACAAACAATAAAGTCCATGTTCAAGTCTTCCCACTTTCAAGTAGGAATGCTAATATCTTGGGACAAACTTTCCGGTTTATGATGCTCAACCTTTACTTGTTGGCAATTTGAACATTTAGCCACAAATACCGCAATATCCTTCTTCATCCCATTCCACCAATAGACTTCCCGTAAATCACGGTACATCTTGGTGGCTCCCGGGTGAATGGAATACCACGAACTATGAGCTTCTGCCAAAATCTGATCCCTCAAGTCCTCCACATTTGGAACACATAAACGACCTTAGTATCTAAGTACCCCATCTCCCCCTTGGGAGAAAGCCTCAACGGACTTCTTAAGCACCGATTCTTTCAATTCTACTAAGATTGGGTCAAGACCTTCTTGGCTTTTACATCCGCCACAAAAGACGATTCGCAACCATTGTGAATCATAACACCACCTTTGGTGGAGTCCACTATTTGAACACCTAATCGAGGCAATCTATGAACATCTCGAACCAACTCCTTCCTTTCTTCATCAATATGAGCCACACTACCCATAGGTAACCGGCTAAGAGCATCCGCCACGACATTAGCTTTGCCGGGGTGATAAAGAACACTCATGTCATAATCTTTCAATAATTCAAGCCACCTTCTTTGGAGAAGATTCAAATCTTTTTTATTGAACACATATTGCAAACTCTTGTGGTCAGTAAACACATCAAAATGAACCACGTACAAATAATGCCTCCAAATCTTTAGAGAAAATACGACCGCCGCTAACTCAAGGTCGTGAGTAGGATAATTCTTCTCATGGATTTTAAGTTGCCTTGAGTCATAGACAATAACTTTCCTATTTTGCATTAGAACACACCCTAGTCCAATTCTCGAGGCATCACAATAAACCACAAAACCATCCGTTCCTTCCGTTAAGGTCAACACCGGAGCAGAAGCAAGTCTATCTTTCAACTCTTGGAAAATTTTCTCACACGCTTCCGACCATATGAACTTAGCCTTCTTTTAAGTCAAGGCCTCAAAGGAGAGGCAATTGACGAAAAACCTTCAACAAACCTTTTATAATAACAGGCCAAACCCAAAAAGCTTCTAATATCCGAAGGAGTTAGAGGTCTAGGCCAACTCTTGACCGCATCCGTCTTCTTATGATCTACGTCAATACCCTTGCTTGACACAATATGACCAAGGAAAGCTACGGACCTTCACCAAAATTCACATTTGCTAAACTTTGCAAAGAGATGTTGGTCCTTGAGGATTTGCAATACGATCCTCAAATGATCAATATGTTCATTCCCACTTGTTTAATAGATCAAAATATCATTGATAAACACAATAACAAACATGTCAAGATATTGTCGGAACACTCTATTCATCAAGTCCATAAACGCCATCAGAGCATTAGTCAAACCAAAGGACATCACCAAGAACTCATAATGGCCATATCGGGTTCTAATAGCCGTTTTCGGAATATCTTCTCCTTTCACCCTCAATTGATGATTACCCAATTGGAGATCAATCTTAGAGAAATAACTTGCCCCTTGAAGTTGGTCAAATAAATCAGCTATCCTTGGGAGAGGATACTTGTTCTTAATGGTCACCTTTTTCAATTGTCGATAATCAATACACATACGAAAGGACCCATCTTTCTTTCTAACGAACAAAATTGGAGCACCCCATGGAGAAATACTTGGTCGGATGAAATTCTTATCCAATAAATCTCTCAATTTCTCTTTCAACACCTTAAGTTCCGCCGGAGCCATTTTATAAGGAGGAATAGAAATAGGTTGCCTATCTGGGAGAAGGTCAATACCGAAGTCTGTTTCCCTTTCGGGAGGAATACCGGGTAGATCATCTGGGAACACTTCTGAAAACTCATTCACAACGGGGACCGACTCAAAGGTAGGGGTTTTGGAATCTACATCCCTCACCCTAACTAGATGATAAAAGCAACCCTTAGAGATCATCTTTTTAGCTTTTAGACAAGAGACAAACTGACCCTTAGGCATAGAATTCCCCCCCTTCCACTCTAGGATAGGCTCATTTGTAAATTGAAATTTGACTACCCGAGTTCTACAATAAATAGAAGCATAACATGAATGCAACCAATCCATAAAAAAGATGACATCAAAATCTAGCATATCAAGCTCTTCCAATTCAACAAGAGTAACTCTATTAGACAAGGAAATGAGACATCTTCTATAGACCCTCTTAGCCACAACAGAATCACCAACAGGGATAGAGACATAAAAAGGTTTTAACAACACATCGGGGGGGCACATCAAACCTCATGGCCACATAAGGTGTCACAAAGGACAAAGTGGCACATGGATCAAGCAAAGCATACACATATATTTGAAAAACTTTTAACATACCGGTCACCACATCCGGAGAACTCTCTTGATCACCTCTAGTTTGGAGAGAATACAATCGGTTCTACTTAGTAGCACTTGCACCTGAACCACTTGGATCGGATGAAGGGTAGGGTTGAGCCCTATGATAAGTATCTCCCTTATTCTTAGCAACTAAAGGACAATTTCTTATCTTGTGTTCCATCTTTCCACACCCAAAGCAAGCATTGGAGCCTGCTAGACACTTACCCTCATGATTTCTTCCACATTTAGCACAAGTGGGCATCAAAGACCGATTACCATCTCCTTGAGGTTTAGGGTTAGGCACCCTTTCATTATTAGACCTTGGAGGAGAATTAGAAGAACCTTTCCCGGAGAACATTTGCCAAAACCTTGAACGACCCCATCCACCGGACCTAGAATGTGAAAAGTTACCATCATCCATTCTTGCCCTTTTTGCCTCCCTAGATATTTCCTTAAGATTTTCCTCTTCAATCTATTGGGCATGCACCATAAGACGAGAAAAATGTCCATGTCATGAAAAAGCATAGCACTGTGGCATTCTTTGACTACCATGTCGGACACACCCGACACAAACTTACTCATCTTAGCCCTACGATCTGCCACAATAGAAGGAGCATATTTGGACAGTTGAGTGAACCTCAAAGCATATTCCCTTACACTCATATTTCCTTGCCTAAGGTTAATGAACTCAAGCACCTTGGCCTCTCTCATCTCAAGAGGGAAGAATCTATCAAGAAAAGCACTTTTGAACGTTTTCCATTCTATGGGACCCGCTTCTTCCGCCCTTGCATCCTTCGATTGATTAAACCAAATCTGAGCAACCCCTTTGAATTAATAAGCATCCAATTCCGCCTTCTCTACCGGAGTCACTCCTATAATATCAAGTATTTTATAGACCTCTTCGATAAACTCTTGAGGATCTTCCTCAACCTTGGAGCCATAAAATTCGGGAGGGTTCATCCTCATAAAGTCCCTCAATCTTGCCGCCGCCGTACCCATATTTGGGTTCACGGGGACTACCACCTCTCTATTGACTTGGGCTGTCACGACTTGAGCCAATTCTTGGAAAGCCGACCTAAACTCCACATTTGTTACATTCTCATCCAAAGGATCAATCAGAGCTTGAGGAGGAGCTTGGGGAGGTTCCTCTTGACCCACATTGTCTCCCTCATTCCTTCTAGCATTAGCCCTTCTAGTAGTCATATCCTAAAAACCATCGGGTAAGGATTTGGAGAGAGACTTTATAGAGTTAAACTCCATGGCACGACTTAGAGAAGTGAAGAAGTGAAGTTTCCTAAACATCTAGTAGCCTCTCATTCATAAATGTGGGGCACTTCACACTTATGAACAAGACTCTACTTGACGTGGCTTGAGACATCCTAGAACCATTCTAAACCTTGTACTCTGATACAAAGTTTGTCACGGCCCAGGGTACCCCTAGATGTAACAAAGTGTATAAGACCCCGAGAGGCCTCATACAAGCCACTTACCATATCATAACATAAAGTAATACAAATTGGTACGGAAATTTAAAACACTTCGATACAATCAGAGTCTTTCATAAAACGAGCAGAAGTCTAATATCATTGTCTCAAACCATCTAACATAAGAAAAAATCTTGAGACACAGCCCATACAATAGTCCAACATGAAAAGAAAGTCATAAAGGAAAAAAGAGTGGTCCAATCCTCGAATGCTATGAGGACTCACCAAATCTTCATTTCCTTGATCAACTACGAACCTAGCCACGAGTGTGAGAATCAATGTCACCGGACCCTACATTTTGATAAGAAATATAGGCAAGAGTATGCGTTAGTACAAAGATGTACTAAATATGATAGCTAGAATACACAACATAAACATAAGGGTTAGTCAATATAACCATAAGCATAGCCAATGCACATAAATAATCATAATAAAAGAGGAATACTTCTCAAGGAACCTCACTTCACCTTAGTAAATACTTAGGCCATCTTCCTCTAATCATACTTACTTCATGGAAGGCATCTCAAGCAATAATCCAAGCTATTCATCCTTCATAACATAGTTCACATTATTCATACTTACTTTTAAAAACATAGGGATTCGCCTCTTTGCCTAACTTACAAAGGCTAATGGGGATTCACCTCTTGCCTTACTTACTTTAAGATCATGGGTACTCGCCTCCACAATCACACCATATGGCACGGGCACTCACCTCCACATCATTTCATAAGGATCATGGGTACTCGCCTCCATGTCCATTCATCACAATAGGAACATAGGGAATCACCTCTTGTTAAATTTCAAAGAATATGGGAAATCACCTCATATCCTTCTCATATGGAGGTCAAGGGTAGTCGCCTCTAGCCTCATCATTTACATAGAATTTTAGTCTAGATTCATTTTATGTGAGCAATCCTTTCAACCTAGAATCATTCGTGTGAGGAAGCCTTTCACATTCATACATTCATAATAAACAATTCATGTGGGAGATATCTCTTCCACTACACTAGCATCAATCATCAACAATTCATATCATAAGCTTTACTCTCAAAGCATCTACATCTCATGATCATCATCTATGCTCTATTCTCAAGCAATTATCATCATAAATCATAAATCGTAAAAGGATAACCCTAACCCATAAAGTTTTCCTTCATGGCATCAACCCAATTATATCAATTCTAGGTTAAATCATGGAATAGGCATGGGTACATGAAATTTCATCCTAAAAATATGTAATCCTATCAATTCCATTATAAACAATCATAATCGACTCAATTAGATCAACATTCATAATAACCCACAACATTGGAAGAAACCCTAACTAGAATTAGAGAATCTTCTTCAAATTGGGGAATTATAGGGGACTCCATAGGAGGAAGGATCTCATGGATGAAAAGCCATCATTCCTTAGTCACAAAGCCCACAAAACCTTGATGATTGGAGACTTGACTTGACCCAAGCTTCAATTTCTTCCTTCTTCTTCCAACTTCTAAAGAGAGAATATTTGAGAGGAGTTTGGGGTTTTCTTTTGGGATTTGAGAGAATGACTTAAAGGGAGTGAATTTAGGAGTCTAAATTACTTATATAGGTGGTCTAGACTTGGGTAAAATGACACCACTTCAATTTAATTAAAACCAGAAAAGACCATTGTTCCCCTAAAATAACCTCCCAAGCTTGATCCACAAGACCCCGCTGACGGACCGTGGATGGACCTACGGTCCGTCCTGCATGTCGTCAGTAGATTCAGAGACTTTGGCTGACCTACGGACCCCTGGACCACTGACCGCGGTCTGGCTGACGGTTCGTTGGTCAGGCCGTGGTTTTGATGTCTGAGTCTAGGCTGGGGTGACCAATGATGATGATGATGATGATGACGACGACGATGACGACGACGACGATGATGATGATGATGATGATGAGGATGACGACGATGACGATGATGATGAAGACGATGACGACGATGATGATGGTGTTTGTGATGATGATGGTGATGGTGATGGTGTTTGTGATGGTGATGGTGATGGTGATAGTGTTGGTGATGCTGATGCTGATGCTGATGCTGCTGCTGATGATGATGATGATGATGATGATTATTATTATGGTGGTGGTGGTGATGATGATGATGATGATGATGATGATGAAGATCATGAGGATGATGATGATGATGATGATGATGATTATGATGATGATGATGATGATGATGATAATAGTGATAATGATAAGAGAAAAGACATAAAGTAATATCTTAAGTTGTCTCAAATTTTTAGACAGACACCTTAACTATGGGGGCGTTCTATTACCCCCTAAACAAATTTAAAATAATATTGTTACATCATTTTTTGACCAATCTTACATTTTAAGAAATAAGTTTTATCACACACCAATCATTACTTGACACGTGTTAATTTAATTTAAAACATAATATTTTTCATTTCAAGTTTTTCTTTATTTTCTTATCTCTCTTACTTTATGATTTATTTTATTTTAATTACATTTTAAATTTCACTTCACCTTCCATCTCATCCTACCCATCCCCACTTTCAAACTGACATCCTCCCTCCATTTTTTTCTTTCTTTCTTCCTCTTACCTCTCACTCTCATCCTTTCCCACCCATGTCAAGTTGTGTTCCTCCTCACTTTTTTTCTTCTTCTTCAATCAAATTTCATCCTTTCAATGACTTGTTTTTTTTTATAAAAAAAATCATATTATTTTCTAAACTTTGTTGAGTTAGGAATAACAAAGTTAAATATTTTTCTAAGAAAATTCAAAATTTTGAAGGTATCATCAATTAATTTACCTTCTTTTCATTGTAACTTTAAAGAGAAAAGACATAAAGTGACACCTGAACTTGTCCCAGATTTTCAAAAAGACACCTTAACTTTGGGGGCATCCTATTACCCCACTAAACAATCTTAAACCGATATTATTACTTCATTTTTTGTCCACCTAACATAGAGAGTGTGTGCACTCTCTCAAAGAGAGTGAAGAACCTAAAATAACTAATATAATTTTATTTTTACAAGTATTTTATTATAAAATATATTTTCTTATTATTTTAACTTTTTTTCCTTCTTATTTTTTTTCTTTCTTTCTTCTTTCTTCTTAATAAATCAATTGCCATCTCCATTGAAGCTTCTCACTTTCTATGTCACCATTTTTACCACAACTTCACCTTCCTTTTTTTACTACTATTAGTTTTACTATCTTTAATTTTAAAACTTTATCTAAATATTTTCTTACATTTTGAATAATTTAATAAACCCATTAGATTTCAAGATGATTAGGAGGTATCATATAGTTTTTTTATCTGATTTCAATCAAGTTTATTTCAATTTTCGGGAAATTCATTGATTCTTTTAAAATTATCCTTTATAATTTTGAAGTTATATTAAAAGGAATAATTGATGATACCTTCAAAATTTTAAATTTTCTTAGAAAAATAATTAGTTTTGTTATCAATAATTCTATAAAGTCTAGAAAACAGTACGATTTATTTTTTTATAAAAAAATCACTGAAATAAAGAATTTGATTGGAAAGAAGAAGAAAGAGAAAAGAAAAAAATGGGAGAGCGGTTCAACTTGACGTGGGGGGTGGGGTGAGGGTAGGAGGTGAAGAAAATTGAGGGATGGATCAACTTGAAAGTGAGGGATGGAAGATGAAGTGAAATTTAAGATGAAATCAAAATTAAAATAAGTCAAAAAGTAAGTGAGAGAGAGAGAGAAATAAAGAAAAAACTTAAAATGATTTTTTTAAAAATTAAATTAACACGTGTCATGTAATGATTGGTGTGTGAACACACTTGCTTAAAATCTGGGGCTGATCGAAAAATGATATAATAATATCAGTTCAAAATTGTTTAGTGGGGCAATAGAACAATTGCAAAGTTAAGGTGTCTTTTTGAAAATCCGTAACAACTTCAGTGGTGATTTTATGTCTTTTCTCTAACTTCAAAATTAGAAATAATAATTTTGAAAGAATCAATGAATTCCCCCAAAATTGAAAGAGCTTGATTGAAATCCGAATAAAAAGGTTAAATGATACCTCTTAATCATGTTGAAATCTAATG
>JAJONR010003887.1:0-39272 GCA_029582245.1 Solanum etuberosum | reverse complement strand
ATAAAAAAATAAAAATTGGAAATTGGAAATATCTTTTAAAAATATTTTTTAATATTTTTTTTTTGGGGGGGGGGGTTGTAGGGGGCTGGGGGTAAGGGTGAGAGTGGGTAAAGTTAAAAATATTTTTAAAAACAAGCTTTAAATTTATTTATTTATTTTGGGGAGGGTGGGGGGGGGGCTGGTCTGAGGGTAGGGACAAAATAAATTGATTTTTTTCAATAAAAAAATGTAATTTGAAGTTGGAAGAGAGTTTTGGAAAATGTTTTCGTTAATTTTTTAAGGAAAGTCATTTTCCTTGAATTTGAGGAAAATGAGTTGATTTGAAAAACATTTAACCCAACCAAATATGAGAAAATTGGAAAATATTTTCCGGAAAATGTTTTCCTTCATACCAAACACACCCTAAATAATTTCTTAAGATTTAAAAAATCTGAAAATTACCCCTAAATTTTAACCATCAACACCTTTATTTTTTGACCTAATCAAAACTTAAATAGGAAATAATTATACAATGGGCTCAAATTGTGGGCTTGAGATTATGACCCAAAATTGTTGGTTAAATAAAATATCTATGTATATAATTATCATCTGTATTTAACTTTATTTCTAGACTGTGCTAAAAACACCAAAATGGATATTAATAAAAGTAATAAATAAAATGAATATTCATAAATATAACGAATAAAATGAATATAAAAAAATGTAATGAACGTAACCAATGACATGTAAAAAAATGTAATTTAACAGAAATAATGATTTAATCAAAATGAACAAATATTTGAATGTATTCAATCGACTAGGACAAAAAATAATGTAATTAAAATTAACTGATAAAAAATCCTGAAATTTTGAAAATAAGCATAAATATCGATAAACTTATTTAAAATTATAAAATATGTATTTTGAACTATTGAATAAATAAGACATAAAAATTACCAATTTTGAAAATGTTAGGCCAAAATTTGGTGTCAACACTATGAAGATGATGTCTTAGGCTATGATGTATAGGACCATGATACGCAAAATAAAATCGTCAGGTCATGAATGTTGTCTGTGGGCCATGAAAATAATGCCTTTAGACTATGACACATTCGGATCATGATAAGCAGAAAGTAAATCATTAGGCCATGATATGATGTCCACAGGCTATGAAAGATGATGCCTTTAGACCATGACGCCTTCGAACATGATAAGTAGAAATTAAATTGTTAGGCCATGGAAAGATGTTCGCAGGCCATGGAAAGATGTTCGCAGGCCATGAAAGATGATGCCTTTGGACGATGACGCCTTCGGAATATAAATAATGAGTAAATAGAGTGTATCTGTTTTGATGTAATTCGAGCATCTTGTTTCTTGATTTGATAGTTAATCTGTACAGATGTATTCGGGCACATGCAGTTCTCAGGCATGATGCAATTCTCGTGCATATGCAATCTCGGGCTCATGCAATTCTCGGGCACATGCAGTTCTCGGGCTCATGCGATATCTCGGACTTATGCAAATTTCGGGTTCAATGCATTCTTCGGGAACGATGCAATCTCGGGCACATGCAATCTTCGGGCTAAATGCAATCTCGGGCTCAATGCAAATTTCGGGCACATGCAATCTCGGGCACATGCAATATCGGTCACATGCAATCTCCGGGCACAATGCAATCTCGGGCTCAATGAAAATATCGGGATCATGCAATCTCGGGTCAATGAAAATATCGGGATCATGCAATATCGGGCACATGCAATCTTCGAGTACAATGCAATCTCGGGCTCATGCAATGTCGGGCACAACATAGTAGTTGAGGGCATAAAGTATCTTACACCTTCGCCTTATTCGAAGGATCGAGTGTCATTTGCTGGCGAGTAGCTTGGTCCTTCCTTTTGTTGGAAGGACGGTGTGTCATTTGTTGGCAAGTAACTTGGTCCTTCATCTTGTTGGAAGGACAGTAAGCCATTTGCTGGCTATTTTTTGGGCTCGGAATAATGTAGCTTGGCCCTTCATCCTATTAGAAGGACATGGTGACATTGCCTGGCGATTTGTCAGGCTTAATATAACGGTAGCTTGATCCCCCAAGCGATGTTGAAACTGATTCTAGTATGTGTACCTGTCTTTTTTGCATTCAAAGAAAAATAGTTAGTTTATAAGAGGGGAGGTTGATTTGTATCCCTGATTTGGCATAGTATGCTCCTTTGATGTCTACTTGAAGGTCAACCTTTGCGATGTCGACAAAAATTTTGAGGTATCCTCAAAATTTTCTGCCTCGGTGTAGAACTTTAGGCTTTCTAATGCCTCTTTTGCGTATCAAAGTTGCTTCTTTTGAATTTTTGAGATCTTCTCAAAAATTCTGCCACAGTCTCATGATTCATGAAAAAAATGGGGATTGTTGAGGTCTTCTCGATAGTCGTACTTGTCTTGTGACTTGCAAGCAAATAATATTCTGATGGAATTTTTGAGATCCCCTCAAAAATTCTGCCCCAGTATATTGATTTGTAAGGAAGATGCTTTTGATGGAATTTTTGAGACCCTCTCAAAAATTCTGCCCCAGTTACCAATCAAAGAGAAAATGAAAATTTTATTAGGATAAGACCGAACTCCATAGGAGCGCCTACGTATCCCCTCTTAAACGGAAATCAGGTCTAACGTAGTTCCGAATACAAAGAGCATAATTCAAGACAGTGGCAGAGCCAGGATATTCTCGAAGGGGGTTCGAAGTATAAAGTAATAAACATGTGAGATGGGAAAGAAAAATATAATCTTAACTCGCTAAATTTAACTTGTCTTGTTATGCCGCGTTTAGGTTCTTCTTACTTTTTTTTTCTTTAAGTTTCGCAGTGCTTTATTTTATTTTGATTTTTTTAATAAAAAAAAATACTGAATTAGTAGCCTCTCAATCATATGTTACTATAAAAATCACCAAGATCTTTTAAAAGGGGTAAAAATTGACATATTCAGAAAATAAATAAATGGCATCAATATTTTTTTAGTTCATTTAATTCAATTTACTAGGTTAGTCATTTGTAAAAAAACAAATGATCAATAAATCAAATAATATTAGTTTAATTTTCATCTCCTTAGAATAAAATTGAAAAAAAATACAATGAAATTAAAGAAAGAAAATTTAATTAAATAGATTTTGTTAAAAAAATATTCACAATTTTTATATTTCTTCGTTCGGTTAAATTTAATTTACTTTAATTTTATATAAATATTTTTTTAACTCAATTTAACATTTAATTAAAATTCATCATTTCTTCAACTTAGTACATAGAAAGAGAACAACGTAGAAACAAAATGAAAAATATAAATAAGAAGAATAAAAGAAAAATTATAAAAAAATGTGGCTGACAAATTTAAACAAAGATAAATTGAAAAAAAAGAAAAAAATGAAAAATAAAAAGGATAAAGCTTCACATTGAACCAATGAGGCCTTTTCATTTGTTTGAGAATCTGGGCCCAAAACTTCTCAGCCTTTTTTAAAACAAAAAAGAAGGTGAAAAATTATGCTCATAGTGAGATTCGAACTCGGCCCTTCCCGGCGGAACTTGAACCCCTTATCCATTCCGTCATCCTTCTCGTTAGTGTTGAGGGGGTTCATTTTATTTAATATACTCATAAAATCAGAATTTGACCTTACGTATATAGTGTAATTTTTCGACGAAGGGAGTTCGGGTGAACCTCCTAGGTTCCACGTAGATGCGCCCCTGATTCAAGACATTAAAATGAACACTCTTGAGCAACAACTGAAATGATAGATTCTGACCAACTTTATTGTCCATATGCTAACATGGGTACTTTCCTCGTCAGATTTTGATGGAACCTTAATGTAGAAAACTTTAAACGACACAAGACTTTATTGGAAACTGCTTCAAATGACTTAAACCATGTTCCCTGTTGGGATTTCTTTGGCACAAAGTCTTCCAAGCATATGATCGTGGTATCAATCAATTGTTGAATCTTGTTTTTCAGATCGTGACATTCTTCTATGGTGTGTCCTTTCATCCCTGAGAGATAAGCGCAAACCTTAGAAGGTTCCATTCACCTTGCATGCGTATTCATCATTATTTCATTGATAAGAGCGATGTGACCAGTAATTCTCAACTTTTCATAGAGTCGATCTATAGGCTCAGTCAAAGGAGTGTACATTTTGATGGGATTCTTCTCAACATTGAATAGATTATTGCGAATATGTTGTTGAGGGAGGGTCTTGACGTCGTGGATGGGATATGTAGATTGTATATGTCACGCCCCGAGCTACCCTCAGGACGTGTACACGGGACCTAGAATCACGAGTGACCCCAACCTAACCCTGCTGGCATATCATAAGCATACTTAAAGAGAAATGAATCAATAAATACTGTGCGGAAGCTAATCATAAGATAAATCTGAAATGATGGGGAATATTCATACTACATCTGAATATATAAATGCGGAGAGTTTAACAACAACTGAAAAGTCAAACTCAAATACTAAAGCTGATTCTAACTATGTCTGAAATAAAGCCTTTAACTGACTAGAAATGCTGGGACATGCCCCAGCTAAATCTAGCAAAAATTGAAACTAAGACTAAAAGCAAAGGAAACATGTATGTCGTCCTCGGATAATGAGGACTCACCACTAAAACTGCTGATCTGAAGATCGAGAATCGATCTATGCGTGGTCTGGAAGCTGAGAACCTGAACCTACATCACGAGAAGATGTAGCGCAAAGTATGCGTCAATACTTGAAAGGTACTGAGCATGTAGGATAGAGTAAAGCTGAACAATAATCATAACTGAACAAAGCAAAAAGATCAATGATATAATCTGAACTAAATGTAAATACTGAGATATACGGAATGCAATGACCAAGTACATGATATGCTGAGTCTGAATACTGAACTGTAACTAATAACCTAGTCAATGCACTAGAATCTGACTTCTGTGGGAGCTACTAATAACCGACATAAAACCACATGAGCTAAATGTGGAATCCGATGTATACATCCCATTGAGAGGACCCAATATACCCTGCCAGAGGTATAAAGGCATGAATGGCGTGATCACTAAAATGATGCCCACAGAGGGGACTTACAACCTATGGGACACGTAGTTCTGGGACTATGAGGGTACACTAGAACCCTAGTCCACTCAGTATTAAACTACTCCCAATTGATTATGAAATTAACACATTATGACTGAATTCTGTAAAACATGGATAGCTCGATGTTCTAACATGCAAACTCTGAGAATGCAACAATTATATCTGATAATATGACATTGGTAAACTGAAGCATGTATATAACTGAAATAGCTGGCCTAGCATATATAATTCATGAACTAAAGGAACTACATAGCTAGGGTTCTGAATTTCATGCAAGAAACTGAGCAACAACATGATAATATGATTTGGATCATTCTAACAGCTAAAACCCAACAATATCTAACATTCAAGAAACCCTAGGTATAGATAATATCAAGGGAATCAAGATTCTGACAGAATTCTAGGGACCTAATGGGCGAAAGAAACCCACTAGTGAAATCCCACATACCTGGTGATGAATTCCACGGAGAAATCTTTCGATTTCAGGGATGGAACTGAAGAAAACTCGCTGCGTTCTTGGTAAAATGTTTGGTCGACTCATTCTCCCCTTTTGCTCTAAGTTTGCTAAATTTTGGAGAATGAATTGACTAGGGTAAGTTCTAATTAAATTACTAGCCTTAAAATGACCAAAACTACGTAGTTTAGGGGTTTAAACGACGTAGTTTAGGGGTCCAACGCATAGGGAAAATACCAAAAGACCCCTGACTTAACTTCTATTGGGGTCAATCGACGGACTGACCGATGGACCGTGGATGGACCGACGGTCCGTGCTGGTCAACCGTCGTTCGTTACTGGGAGTTGAATAATGAGGGTCTGACCTACGGCCTTGGACCACAGACCGTGGTCTGACCTACGGTCCGTAGGTCCTGGCGTAGGCTGACCCTTAGCTGATTTTCTGGGGGGCTTCTGGAACTGAAATCTGGGGCCTGACCTACGGCCCTAGACCACGGACCATGGTCTGACCAATGATCCGTAGGTCCTGGCGCACGTCTGGACTTAGAATAATTTTTTTGGGCTTTTCTGGGAGGGGCTCCAGGTGGTGAACCACGGGCCACCAGGACGGACCGTGGGTCACCCTCCGGTCCGTAGGTGGTGTCCGTCGGTGGCACCTGTAGCTTCTCAAACCTGCAATCTGGTTTGTCTAGGATACAGGGTGTTACATTATCTCCCACTTGGGAACATTCGTCCTCGAATGAAGACTAAACTAGCTGAATATGGAGGGAAAGAGCTGCAAACCCTACCACTAATTTATGAAAACTGATTTCTAACCGAACTAAGTTCCAAGGATATGCAGATATGCTGAAAATGCAAGTACAAACTGAAGGAACATGATACTAAGACTGAATCTGCGCATGAATGACCAAAAAACTTAAGAGGAACTATTACCTCAATATGGAATGGAATCGGAAGGAAAGAGATGAGGATACTTGGCCTTCATGACTGCTTCTGCTTCCCAAGTAGCTCCCTCTACGGACTAACTCCTCCACAAAACCTTAACTGAAGCGACTTCTTTGTTTCTCAACCTTCTAACCTGACGATCAAGAATCTCAATTAGCATATCCTCATAAGTGAGACTATCTTTCACAGCCACACTCTCTAAAGGTACTATGTATGCTGGATCACCCACACATTTCTTCAACAACGAAACATGGAAGACCGGATGCACTGCTGCTAGTTCTGCTGGCAACTCTAACTCGTAAGCTACTTTACCAACCCTTTTCAAGACCTTGTAAGGGCCTACATATCTAGGACTGAGTTTTCCTTTCTTGCCAAACCTCATCACCCCCTTCATAGGTGACACTTTTAGGAAAACCCAATCATCAACTTGGAACTCCAAGTCACTTCTCCTTACATCTGCATAGGACTTCTGGCGACTCTGGGCTGTCTTAAGTCTATCTCTAATGAGCTGCAATTTTTCCATAGCATCATGAACCGAATCTGGTCCTATCAAGGCTGCTTCACCTACTTCAAACCAAACAACTGGAGATCCATATCTACGCCCATACAATGCCTCATAAGGGGCCATCTGAATGCTGGAATGGTAGTTATTATTGTAGGCGAACTCTATAAGAGGAAGGTGATCATCCCAACTACCCTTGAAGTCGATCACACAAGCTCTCAACATGTTTTCTAAGGTCTGAATGGTATGCTCTGCCTGACCATCCGTTTGCGGATGAAACGCTGTGCTAAGATTAACCTGAGTACCAAGACCTTTCTGAAATGACTTTCAAAAATGAGAGGTAAACTGAGGACCTCTATCTGAGATGATAGACAAAGGAACCCCATGCAACCTGACTATCTGATTAATGTAAAGCTTGGCGTAGTCCTCTGCCGAGTCTGTAGTCTTAACTGCCAAAAAGTGTGCAGACTTAGTAACTCTGTCTACTATCACCCAAATAGAGTCATGCTATCTGCGAGTACGAGGTAAACCTGTAATGAAGTCCATGTTGATCACTTCCCACTTCCAAGTAGGAATGCTGATCTCTTGAGTCATACCCCCTGGTTTCTGATGTTCTACATTCACTTGCTGACAATTGGGGCACTTAGCCATAAAACCTGCTATATCCCTCTTCATGCTATTCCACCAAAAGACCTCCCGCAGATCACGGTACATCTTAGTGGCGCCTGGATGAATAGAATACCTGGAGTTATGGGCTTCTGCAAGAATCTGTTGTTTCAACTCACCCACCTTAGGAACACATAATCGACCTGATAGCGAAGCACACCATCTCTCCCTTGGGAGAATACCTCAACTCTCTACTGGTGGACTGCACCCTTTAGTTGAAGCAATATCGGATCACTGTCTTGCTTTTCCTTAACCTCCGCTACCAATGAAGATTCTGACCCATTCTGAAGTATTACACCATCATCTGATATGCTCATAAGGCGAACTCCTAAGCGAGCAAGCCTGTGAACATCCTTTGCTAGTTCTTTTCTTTCTTCCTCAACATGAGCTACACTACCCATAGTTAGTCTGCTAAGGGCATCTGCTACTACATTGGCCTTACCAGGATGGTAAAGCACATTCATGTCATAATCCTTGAGGAACTCAAGCCATATCCTCTGGCGAAGATTCAACTCTTTCTGGGTGAACACATACTGAAGGCTTTTATGGTCTGTTAACACATCTACGTGAACACCATACAAGTAATGTCTCCAAATCTTAAGTGCAAACACCACAGCTGCAAGCTCGAGGTCATGAGTCAGATAATTCTTCTCATGCACCTTAAGTTGTCTAGAAGCATAAGCTATAACCTTACCTCACTGCATCAACACACAACTTAGGCCGACTCTGGACGCATCACAATAGATAACATAACCGCTTGAACCCTCTGGTAGAGTCAAAACCGGAGCTGTAGTCAACCTAGTTTTCGGTTCTGTGAAGCTTTTCTCACAATCATCTGACCACTGAAACTTAACCCTTTTCTGAGTCAACTTAGTCAATGGAGAGGCTATGGATGAAAATCCTTCCACGAACCTTCTGTAATAACCTGCCAGACCCAAAAAACTTCTGATATCTATAGAAGAAGTAGGTCTGGGCCATTATTTTACCGCATCTATTTTTTGAAAATCCACTCGGATCCCTTTGATAGATACTATATGCCCGAGAAAAGTAACTGATTGTAACCAAAACTCACATTTGCTAAACTTAGCAAACAACTAGCAATCTTTGAGAGTTTGCAGAACAACTCTCAAATGATTCGCATGTTCTTCCTCATTCCTAGAGTAAATGAAGATATCATCAATAAAGACGATAATGAACAAGTCCAAATACTGCTTGAACACTCTGTTCATCAAATCCATGAAAGCTGCAGGAGAATTGGTTAGTCCAAATTACATAACTACAAATTCATAATGACCATATCGAGTTCTGAAGGGTGTTTTCGAAATGTCACTATCTCTGACTCTGAGCTGATGATAACCGGATCTGAGGTCTATCTTCGAAAATTAACTAGCACCCTGAAGTTGGTCAAACAAGTCCTCAGTCCTGAGAATGGGATACTTATTCTTGATTGTGACTTTGTTCAACTGCCGATAGTCAATGCACATCCTGAGAGAACCATCTTTCTTTTTCACAAACAACACTAGGGCACCCCATGGAGAAATACTAGGTCTGATGAAGCCCTTATCTAGAAGGTCTTTCAACTGCTCTTTCAATTCCTTAAGCTCAGCTGGAGCCATTCTGTAAGGAGGAATAGAAATAGACTGGGTATCTGAAAGGAGATCAATTCCGAAGTCGATTTCCCTTTCGGGAGGAACTCCGGGAAGATCTTCTGAAACACTTCTGGGAATTCATTAACTACTGGAACTGACTCAAGAGTTGGGGTTTCGAAGCTTGAATCCTTAACCCAAACTAGATGATAGAGATAACCCTTAAAGATCATCTTTCTAGCCTTAAGGTAAGAAATGAATCGACCCATAGGCGTTAAGCTACTGCCCTTCCATTCTAAGATTGGTTCGTCTGGAAACTGAAAATGAACAATCCTAGTTCTACAATCGACTGAGGCATAACAGGAATGTAACCAATCCATGCCTAGAATGATATCAAAGTCTACCATTTCTAACTCTACAAGATCTGCTGAGGTGACTTTCTGAGAGACTGTGACTGGGAAATTTTTGTATACCCGTCTAGCTATAACTGGATCACCAACTGGAGTATAGACTAACATCGAATTTGACTGCTATATAAGGAGTTACAAAGGAAAGAGTAGCCCCTGGATCTAACAAAGCATAAACATCTAAGTTAAAAACTCGCAACGTACCAGTGACCACATCAGGAGAATCTTCCTGATCCTAGCGAGCCTGAAGAGCATACAACCTGTTTTGGCGCTGACCGCCACTTGTACCAGATGAGTTACCCTACTGAGTCGGGCGACCTGTTGGTGCTGCTGAAGTTGTAGACTGAGCTCTACTATTATTACCTCCTTGATCCTGTTTAGAAGAAGGACAGTCTCTCAACCTGTGACCAGACGGACCACATCCAAAGCATCCTTCCTTTCCTGCAAGACACTCGCCCGGATGGTTCTTACCACACTTTGGACAAGTTGGGTAGGTTCTAGTACCTGAAACACTCCCTTGAGGCTTAGAGCCTGATGCCCTACCTTTCTGATCCTGTCGGAACCTGGAGGATGGAACACTAGCTGATGAAGGTGACAGAGCTGAAGATTTCTACTGAAACTGAGAGCGATTTCCACCACCCGATTTCTGTTGAGAGTACTCATAGTTACCTGTTGTGGCTTTCTTGTTGTCCTTAGCTATTTCCTTAAGCTTATCTCCCTCAAACTGCTGAGCATGAGTCATAAGCCTAGAGATGTTCATATTTTCCAGCAACATAGCATTTCTGCACTCTGTTTCCACTAAGTTTGACACTCCATACAGAAACTTATTCATTTGAGCCCTCGAATCGGCAACCATGTGAGGACCATACCTGGAGAGTTGGGTGAACTTGAGTCCGTACTCTTGGACGTCATATTACCTTGTCTCAAATTCATGAACTCCTGAGCTCTTACCTCCCTCAACTCTCTTGGGAAGAACCTGTCTAGAAGAGTCTCACTAAACCATTCCCAAGTGATAGGAGCTGCATCTGTACCCCTGTTCTCTTTCCATTGAGTATACCAGATATGAGCTACATCCTTAAGCTGATAGGATGCCAACTCTACCCTATCATTACCTGTCACTTGCATCACTCCAAAGATCTTCTTGACCTCATCTATGATGTTTTGGGGATCCTCACCAATCTGCGATCCTAAGAACTCTGGCGGATTCATCCTAACAAAATCACGAATTCTAGCTGCAGCTGACCCAACATTAGCATTTGCAGGAGCTGGAACCTGCTAATTATTCTGGTTAGTCACACTCTAAGCCAAAAGTTGGATAGCGTTCTGAAACTCTGCATTCGAAACTTCCTGATCTGGGACTGGAGGAGCTGTGTTAGCATTCCTTGTGTTAGCTCTACGAGGAGGCATGATCGGAAACACATAACGATGAGTTAGAGAGAGATCATACCAACGCACATTAAGAATATAGAGAAAGTGAGGCTTTTCTAAAACACTTCGTAGCTTCCCCCTCATTAGATGTGGTGCACTTCACACCCATCAAAAGGACTCTACTTAGTGCGACTTTTCAGACATCCTAGGACACTTAAACCTTATGCTCTGATACTAAGTTTGTCACACCCCGAGCTACCCCAGGACGCGGACACAGGACCTAGGATCATGAGTTTCCCCAAGCTAACCCTGCTGGCATATATAAGCATACTTAAAGAGAACTGAATCAATAAACACTATGCGGAAGCTAATCATAAGATAAATCTGAAATGATGGGGAATACCCATACTACATCTGAATATATAAATGCAGAGAGTTTAACAACAAATGAAAAGTCAAACTCAAATACTAAAGCTGATTCTAACTATGTCTGAGATAAAGCCTTTAACTAACTAGAAATGCTGGGACATGCCCCAGCTAAATCTAGCAAAAACTGAAACTAAGACTAAAAGCAAAGGAAACATGTATGTCGTCCTCGGAGAATGAGGACTCACCACTAATATTGTTGAGCTAAAGATTGGGAACCGATCTATGCGTGGTCTGGAAGCTGAGAACCTGAACCTACATCATGAGAAGATGTAGCGTAGAGTATGTGTTAGTACTTGAAAGGTACTGAGCATGCAGGATAGAGTAAAGCTGAAAAAAATTATAACTGAACAAAGCAATAGGAGTAATGATATAATCTGAACAGAATGTAAATACTGAGATATACTGAATACTAAGTTAACTGAATGCAATGACCAAGTACATGATATGCTTAGTCTGAATACTGAATTGTAACTGATAACCTGGTCAATGCACTAGAATTTGACTGTATTGTAGGAGCTACTAATAACCGACATAAAACCAAATGAGCTAAATATGGAGTCCGATGTATATGCCCCATCGAGAGGACCCAATATACCCTGCCAGAGGTATAAAGGTATGACTGGCGTGATAACTAAAATGATGCCCACAGAGGGGACTTACAACCTACGGGGCACGTAGTTTTAGGACTATGGGGGTATGTTGGAACCCTAGTCCACTCGGTATTAAGCTACTCCCAATTGATTATGAAATTAACACATTATGACTGAATTCTGTAAAATATGGATAGCTCGATGTTCTGACATGTAAAATCTGAGAATGCAATAATTATATCTGATAATATGACATTTGTAAACTTAAATAGCTGGTCTAGCATGTGTAATTTATGAACTAAAATAACTACATAGCTATGGTTCTGAATTTCATGCAAGAAACTGAGCAACAACATGATAATCTGATTTGGATCATTCTAACAGCTAAAACCCAACAATATCTAACATTCAAGAAACCCTAGGTCTAGATAATATCAAGGGAATCAAGATTCTGACTGAATTCTAAGGACCTAATGGGCGAAAGAAACCCACTAGTGAAATCCCACATACCTGGTGATGAATTCCACGGAGAAATCTTTCGATTTCGGGGCTGGAACTGAAGAAAACTCGATGCGTTCTTGGAAAAAGGTTTGGTCGACTCTTTCTCCCATTTTGCTTTGAGTTTTCTAAATTTTGGAGAATGAATTGACTAGGGTAAGTTCTAATTAAGTTACTAGGCTTAAACTGACAAAACCTAAGTAGTTTAGGCGGTTAAACGACGTAGTTTAGGGGTCCAACGCATAGGGAAAAGACCAAAAGACCCCTGACTTAACTGTTGTCGGGGTCAACCGACGGACTGACCGATGGACCGTGGATGGAAGGACGGTCCGTGCTGGTCAACCATCGTTCGTTACTGGGAGTTGAATAATGAGGGTCTAACCTACGGCCCTGGACCATGGACCGTGGTCTAACCTACGATCCGTAGGTCCTGGCGTAGGCTGACCCTTAGCTGATTTTCTGGTGAGTTTCTTGAACTGCAATCTGGGGCCCGACCTACAGCCCTGGACCACAGACCGTGGTCTGACCTACGGTCCGTAGGTCCTGGCGTAGGTCTGGACTTAGAATAATTTTGCTGGGCTTTTCTGGGAGGGGCTCTAGGTGGTGAACCATGGACCACCAGGACGGACCGTGGGTCACCCTACGGTCCGTAGGTGGTGCCCGTCGGTGGCACCTGTAGCTTCTCAAACCTGCAATCTGGTCTATCTAGGATACGGGGTGTTATAGTTGATATGGTAGAGGAGGTTTTTGGCATGGAGGCATTTGATATGAAGGAATTTGATATGGTATGAGCGGCGCGCGATACCAAGGAACTTGGTGCAGAGGTGTTTGATATCGAGGAGCTTGTAAGGTAGAACTTTGTAGGCGTGGAGTAAGATATGGAGGTCTAGAAGTATATGTGTGATGTTGGGGAGCATATGGGTAATTTGGGAAATGAGTATTCCCTGGAGACATATGAATGGAGCTTGGTTCAGTAGGTGGAGGTTTATTTTTTAAAGTGACTTGATTTGTGATAGGTTGTTTATCAATGTTCGTCTCCAAAGAGGAATTGATAGCGAGTAATAGCTTAGCCCACCCGCGCATATCAGATATCTCTTCTTCTAACTCCCTTATTTTCTGTTCCAGACTTGAGACCAACTCGTCCGAAGGATGCTCCTTTTCAATAGTCTTACCCATAACCTTATCATTTGTCATTTTCCTCTTTCCTTTGCGATTCTCACTTGGAAGAGAAGGAAGAGCGCCCTTTGATCGTGTGTGGTAAACCATGGTCTACAGATCAACCATTGGGGAAGGGTAAAAAAAAAACAAAAAAAAAAAAACCCAAGTTAGAACATTGCATAAATTGAGATAACAAATACATTGTTTTAAGATAAACACCCTAAATGCAAGAAGCCTCGCTGAGCGAGAGGTAGTCCTAAGACGACACATAAGTGATGCACAATAATTTATTCAACCCTTATTTGCCAATTTGGAGTTTAGATTAGAAGAAATAAACCAACTTTAATTTATTATAAAAATTCAACCATTACATCATAACTGAAAAACTGAAAATAAACTAAAGGGAAAAGGGGTAACATGGGAAATTTATCCTAGAAATTTAAAATCTCGAAGATATCGATCCCAAGAGCTTGGCGCTATTCGCTCTTCCAGATATGGAGTGACTTCATGACCGAGGTTCAACAAGTTGCTTACCCATATGTTTTCTCTTTCATCCGTTAGCCCATAGTATCCTTCCCCACTTAATTTTCTGCCTTCAGCCTCCCTTAGGATCCATATGCTATACTCAAGTGTACAGAAGGTCTGCCATGAACCCATAGGAATGGTTACCACCCGCTCCCATCTTCGAAGTATGTTGTGGACTTGCGGATTATCTAATCCAAAGTCATACTTAAACTGATCCATGTTAGATCGGAGTGGTATTACTTGAGGTTGTCCAAATTGGCGGAGTACTCGAAGAGGAGCGTATGGTTGAACGCCCTTTAAGCCAGTAAGCTCAATGAAATAGTATTTATCGCCTCTTAATATTGCATGAGGAGTGGACAACCAATAGAGTTTACATTGAATGCAGTAACTTTTGAGTCCTTTCAAATACATCATCCAGTCTCTGATCCCTATGGGGCGGTAAAGTATTCCATTCTTGTTGGGTGATTATCAATCTTGTTGCCATAACCAAGGAAGAGATCTACCGTGTCAAATCGTCTGTGGAAGTGTTCGATAGCCCACACTTGTAGTAGACTGTTGCATCCCTCGAAGAATATTCTGCCATTGTCGCATGCAGACAAGCTTCTCATTATCTCCGCAAGTATCATAGGCACTATAGTTTTTCTAGGTTCATCCTCTCTTTGAGCTAGATCTTGAACCACGTAACACAAACGTGTGTCGATCTTTCCCCTCTCTTTAGGTAAAACCAAAGAACCTAATAGTGTGATGTCAAAGGCATTCAGGCGATATACTTCATAGAAAGAATAATAACTATCCTCTTGACCGAAGCGTGAATACAAAAAGTCGAAAGAAATCCACCCAAGATCTAAACAAGTTAATGTTGGATTGGACTTCATTCCCAGTCTTCCTAGAAACTCCCTTGGTGATGGCTTATAGGGTACCATCATTTCACACTCATGGTACGTCAAGTCGATGAAGCCACTAATTTCTTCAATTATTGGCACCAGTTCAAAGTCAATAAATTTGAAAACCATCCTCACATGGTCCCAAAAGTTCAGCAAAGCCTTGATTAAGTGAGGGTCTGGTATGACAGAGAGGAGCGAAGTTAAGCCACCTAGAATTTGATCAATCTCCAATTCAGGATCCCACTTAATGTCATCCCACCACACTCTTAGTTTGGGATTCACATCTACTGCCATTTGAACGTTGACGAAATATGGGTAGGTCATTATAGCACTGCACGCAAGAACACACAAATTCTAAACTCCATTTTGGCGTGACTTTACTTAAATTAATTGTGCTGATCACATTGACACATAATTATGCAATTTGTCTAAAGGGTGTTGGAGCCCTTTAAACGATAGGGTGGCTACTAATAATATGGATTGACACCAAGGGTCAAACCATCTAGGTTTTATGCAACATGTATGACCTAATTATGATTTCTAAGAGTTGGTAGACATGGACTGAAGGGATTTTATGCAAGAAGGCTCGTGATTTCACGGTAGTAATATTATCCGCTTCTGCCACGCATCTGCCGACTCTCTATAATAGGGTATTTGAATAGGATTGGAGTATTTGTGAGAGGTGCAAAGGAACAACATCACGAGAAAAATAAAAAAAATGAGGGTCCCAATTGGGGGAAGTATGAGCGGAATGGTAGTTATTAAATTAGTAAACACCTAGCATATAGATGGAAAACAGTAACATATAGACAGTTTATGAAAAGCATTAAATAAATAAATAAACAAATAAATAAATACATGCATAAATAAAAAGGAAATAAACATATAAACATATAAGGGGATCAAACGAATAAAGAAAATGACTATGAGATTAAGCATGCAAGTAAACAAATAAGGAGGAAGGGAGGGATTAAGCATGGAAATAAACAAATAAGGAAAAGGAAAAGTGATTAAATATAAAAAACAATAAATAAGGAAAACAAATAAACAAGGAAAGTCAAATAACAATTTAGCATGGTAATGACCAAACAAGCAATGAAATAACCAAATAAAGTAAACCCCACATTAGCATGAAACACGTAATGGTAAGAACCTAGTTATATCCCCATCAGAGTCGTCAATCTGTCGCGCTCCATTTTTCTCAAAGCGGGTTTGGTGCACGACCGAACAACTCTTTTGAGTTTGGTAGATTGAAGAGTCGCCACCTAACAAATTAAGGCGCGTTAGGGCATCTATCTAACCTAACTAATCTAACTAAAGGGTCAACAAACCAGAGATCGGGTAAGGGTTCAAATTACCTCGAGAGGAAGGTGTTAAGCACCCCTCGAGGTCCACAACTGTGGGTCTCGGCCGTATCTCATGTAGACAGTATGGTCACTATTTATTTGTTTAGTATTTGATTAAGCATGCAAACTAGGTGATAAACAATAAACAAGTAATACAACATAAATTAAGAGATAAGCAAGGAGACAGAAAATGCACAAATAGATAGGCGATAATCAATTTATTTTTATTTATTAAACTACCCCAAACAGTTATAATTATAAACAAATAAAAGGGAAAAGGAAAGGGAGGGATCAACACTCGGCTTATTATTCGGAAGACAAAATTAATATTTTGTTATTTTATACACGAGTCAACTTCCATCATCTCCGTTAAAGGGCCTAACTACCCTACCCCACCTTCTGCATGCATAACGTCCTAGAAGGTGCCTAGAGTCCCCGCTTAGTGTCCAAGGGGCATTGGGCTACTATTAGGGTGGTTTTAGATAATAAAATATAGATTTTTAATTAGGCCTTCTAAACATCAGGAAAAACAGTTTGGACGAGCATTTAGCACATAAATCTCATATTGGCCTCTAAGTTTTAATTAGCATGTTAGCAAACACAAGTAGTTGTGAAAAGGATTCATGTGAGTGTGTGACATACAAACACATTAAATAGTATTAAAATAATATTAAAGCAGAAAGGTATAATTAATAATACACCTGATATAAGGCAATCTTAAACAGCATGCAAAAACCTATTCCTTAATTTATTTTTAGGTGGCAAAATTATTCACAGTACAAAAATTAATTACTTTAATCAGATTTGTAATCAAAGGCAGACCAGTAAATAGCATTCAGGAATTGTATATTGGTTGATTAAAAGTGGCAAAACAATTATCACAATGCAGAAAACAATTATTTCGGACAGATTAAATCAGGGCAGATTAGTTTTAAGCAATTAAGATTATCATTCAATAGTTAATTATTTTAAGTGGCAAAATAGTATGCAAAATACAGAAAATTAATGAGAAGAAATTAATCGGGGAAGATCAATTTTAAAACACATTTAACATGCAAAAAAAAAACCATTAATAGCCTATAGACATGATATTTAAGTGATTAACATGCTGACAGATATTAAAGCCAACAAATTATCATGCTGAAATTTTATTATCAATCTTATTAATGAAGTCCTATAGGCATGGTTTCTAAGTGAAAACATGCTGAAAAATTATTGATCTTAGTCAAGATTTCTATACGAATAGCATGCACAATTTATTAAGATCTGATTAATTAACAAGCTGTAGTTATTAATAATTAATTGTCCAATGTGATTTATCGACATACTAAAATTATTAACATCTAATTAATTAAACTAAATGATCAACATGCAAAGTTAAGAAACATTTTAAAACTTATCTAGTTAACATGCCAGAGTTATTTATAGTCTGATTAGTTGGCCAGATTAATTAACGTGCTAAAACTCTGCAGAGTCTTGAATAACAATAAGTCGTCCCTTAAGCCTAATGCATGGCTTCTGATTCCTATCCATTATCTAAAATGTTGACCACATTTCAATTAAAGCAAAACAAAGGTACCACATAAACTGATTTGAGCATGTGTTGCAAGATGTTATGGAAATCAGTCGATTTTTTATGCAGAAGCAATTAATTGATATTTAAACAAATGATTCACTTAACACAAGGATTTGCAATTAGACGGATAATTAATGTCAAACAATAAGCCACTTTTTTTTAGTTCTTAACATAATCAAGTCTATGGTGAGAAATTGATAAATATAAACAAGTAATAATCACAGTCCTATAGACATGCTTTCTAACACAAATAGACTGCGGTAAATAAACAATTAGCACGTAATTCCCATCCCCCTTTAAGATGATCCCCTAAGTTATTTCATATATGATAGAGAGTTAGAGTTTACAAAAATATTACAATACCGAAAATGAAACAATACAAAATTTTAAAAAAACAATAATAAAAGCAAAATCTCATTCGGGAATCCATCCTAGGTGACTCTTCATGTCTTGAACTTTAAGTTCAAAATATGTTAAACAGAATATACCAAAGACAAAATCATAGAATAATAATAACTATATAGATAGAAACATAAAAGTTATTCATAGGAAACATGTGAATTTCAAACATATAAGATCACACATTGAGAAATAAGGGATAGGGAAACTAACCCGGATGCTTCCTTTTATTTATTTCAAACATAAAATCATGCAAACAATGTAAAATAAAATTACACTAGTGGTGAAAAGAACTAACCAATTAAGAAGAATATATTTTCAGCAATGAAGTATTAGTAAAAATCCAACCGAAACAACAACACAACAAAGAAAATACTTTTAATGTTGCAAGAGGCTCCTTCTTTTTACGAACAGAGAATAATTTTTTTAGAGTTTTCTAATTGTTAGAGCGTGTTAAATGTTAAGAAATATGACAAGAGGGTCTTGATTATATACTAGGTGAGAGGGCATAGCACTAAAGGAAAAGAAATAATTTTTGGAACCAAGTAATATTATTTTCTTTAAATAGGGAAGAGACAAATCACAATTATTTTTTTCTTTTACCAAATATAAACAAGTAAGAAATCTTTTCCCAACTTAATTAAGGCAGGACAAATCAATTTAATATTAGTTAATAAAATAAACATGTAAAATCACCCAACCTTTTACCAACTGTCGAATATATACTATATACTAACCATATAAGATATGTCTACTTTTTAAACTAAGGCAAGAAAGATTGATTAATAATAGCCCACAAGTTAAACAATATATAATATCAAGTAAAACAATAATTATTTAAGGAAAGAAAATAAATCAGTTCCAAATCAACAACCACAATATTAGCACAAACTTTATTTTTTATCAAAGAAAGAGGCGGTTCTAAACAGTAAACGAAATCAACCCACCAAGAGATAATTCTTTCCACACTAATTAAGGAGAAATCAATTAGAGTTGAGGAAATTCATATCACAGCCTAGAAATCTTAATAATATCGAAATCAAGGGCGTACTAATATCTAGAGAAGCAGATAACAGAGATATATTGACACTCTAAACAAACTTGAATAATATTTTAGCAAGGCTAGAACAATAGACATTCAAGAGATCAGATCATCACAAAGAAAGCATGCTCAATATCAGAAAATAACAAGAGATAGCTCATGCTGAGATGAAATTCATAGCACTTAGTAATTTTCATGTAAAGTAAACATGCATAAAAATACTTCTACATAGAAATCAAGAGCAGATCGAGAACGAACAATTAAGAATATTAGGAGATGAATAATAATTAACTTAAATAGGACAAATCTGGACAGATCTGTACAGGTTCGCCTTCAACAAATGCTAAGCTTGACCTCCATACCAATGCCGACCGAAATCTTAGGACGGAGCAACATTGCGCTTGTTGTTGCTGTCCGGAGAAGAGAGACGGCGGAGGCGGCGGCTGCTGTCCGTTTGGAGCTGCGTCATTGTATTCGCCTGGATCTCGCCGGCGTCTGCTGGTCGGAGCTGCTGTCCACCAGAAGCAGCGTTGGATAGGAGAGGAAGAGCAGCATCTTCGGAGAGAGGAGCGGAGAAAGGGCGTGGGGGGTTCGCCTGAAGTTTTAGAGGGAGAGGGAGAGAATGAGAAGAGAGGAGAATGAAGAGAAGAAGGAGAGGGGAGAGGAGGCAATGCCGGAGAGAGGAGGCGATGCCGATGGCTCGCTATCATCTACCGGTGGGAGCAATCCTATGAAGAAGAGAGAGAGAGATGGGCGTCTGCCTCTTTCTTTTCAAAAGAAAAAGATGAAATTTGAAAGGGTTTGGTCTTTTAGGGTTTAAAATAGGAAAGATGGGTGGAACGAATTTGGACCATTGATTTAAAGGCCTCTAACGGCTAAGATCTAATCTTATGAGATCAAATGAAGAAAGAACGGCGGAGATCGAAACACTTGGAATCTGAATTTGAAATAAGAATAGGCTAAAATTGAAATGAATAGGTGGCTATAATTGAAATAGAATTGAATATGACTAAGGGCTATAATCTAAATAAATTGAATAGAAAGGGCTACGATGTAAATGATTTAAGGGAAACTTAAGGAGATGCTATTCGATTAATAAAATACTACATCTATTATAATATTTTCACATAAATTAAGCACATCTAAGTTTCTAAAATCTTTAAATAAATAAGTAAAATAATTATTTCGAGTTTAACTATCGATAAATATAATAATTAAAATAATTTAATAATAATTACAATAATTTTTATAAATCATGCATACTAAAATATATAATTTTTAGACAAAATCCATTAAATTTTAAACCTGAAATATGTTTTAAAAATACGTATTTAATCGAATAGCACTTCCGAAAGGGTTATAGGTCGGTCAAAATTGGGTGTCAACACATGACTCTTACAATATATACACAATATTTTTTATTTATTTAAAAGAATGAATACAGAACCCAAGAAGGGCTACCTACGTATCCCACCGAGATGAGAATCAAGTTCGTGTAATTCGCGCAAATATGTCTTTGAAAATATGCACACAACATTTTACTTTATTTTAAAAAAATGAGAAAATGAATACCGAACTCAAGAAGGGCTGCCTACGTATCTCACCGAGCAGAGAATCAGGTTCGCGTATTTCATTCAAATACGGCATAAAACAATTTAAAGATTCAGACTAACTCGGAGCAATTCCTCGTAGGTCTAGTGCCGCTGAAATCTACAGTCAGGAAGTGGCTTTTGACTGTTTGTTCCGACATATTTTGTGTCCTCTCAACTGTGGTAATCAGTTGTTGTTGTATTCTTTCTTGAATGTCCTTTGGGACTGTGTATTCTTTCGACTATTTACAAAAATCATGTATTATTATAACCATCCCTGACTATTGTCGGGGACGATTTTCCTGTAAAAATATAAGAAAAGTCTGAAAATATGGCCATAATAAAATCGAATAGTGAAACTTCACGGTCAAAGACTTCACTGATTTGTCTTTTTGACTTGTTATTAATGTCTTGTGAAATTCAAAAACACAATTTTCACGAGTTCTTTTGACTTGTTATTAATGTCTTGTGAAATTCAAAAACACAATTTTCACGAGTTCTCTTGTCCCTTGACGTTACGGACGAGCAATAAGCTTGAAGATATCAAGGAAAAATAACTCGAAAGGTAATAGTGACTTGACAGTGACTTGACATTTGTGTTCATGAAGCTCTTGAAAAATTTGAAAAAGAATGAACTAGTATACAACATATTCACATAAAACAGGTATATCATATATCACACAAACAATGAATGCATGTCTTATACAAATGTGTTTTGAGTGTTGATTCATCTCTTGCAAATGCGCTAAATTAATATTCAATGTTTTGGCTTCGCTTTAAAAAGAGACCTGGTATCCGAGTTGGACAAACTGCAGGGTGAAGATAATAGACAGTGTTGGATGACCACAAACCAACTACGCGTTCACTACTCCAACAAAATAAGGTTTTTTTCTGAAGGAGCAGTCGCAGATACCCACGTAATCATCATTTTCATGCATTCTATTTGTCATTTGGTGGAAACCATGCCATGAAATGCAATGACATACATACACTTTAAAAAAAATAATGAATAAATAACAAGAACAATATACAAATAATCCACAAAATATACAAGGTACAAGGTATAACATGATAAAAGAAAGATCTCCTCAATTTGAAAAAATGAACACATAATGGTTAGAACCTCTATATCCCTAGTGGAGTCGTCATTATGTTTACATCCATACTTTATTCAAATAAGGAGAAACGTTATGGTAACTCAAAGAATGATCAATTAATTCAATTAAATTAAACTTATAAGAATTTTAAGAAAAAGATTTAAGAGTCGTCACCTAATTTTAGGGGGAAAACTAGGAAATCAATCAGATGATCTACAAAACTAATAGATTCTATAGGTAAGGATTCAAGTGATTCGGAAGGGAAGGTATTAGACATCCTTCGATATCCACAACTGTGGGTCCCGACTTAGTTCATTTTTTTCAAATTGAGGAGGAGATAAAACAAAAGAATATACAAGTATAATAATCGTGCGATATACACAAATGATACAATAAAACAATAATATAAGAAACGGCCTAAGGTTTGCCTAAGGTCAATAATATACTTGTAATGAAAAAATATTATTCGAACTTCATTCGAGTAACTTTCTCGAAAAGCAACTCTAGATACCTTGTAAAGACACTCGTTTAAAGTGTTAGTAATAAATAAATATGAATAAAATAAATGAATCAAACAATAACTTAAAAATAAAAGTCCGTCTTATGAACATGGAAGACCTTGAAAATCGACGGTAATTTTTTCATTGACCAATTTTAACGTACAAAATATATAAACTTAAATTAAATTTCCGTCTTTTAAAATGGAGAGGCCTCGAAAATCAATGAAGAGATTTTTTTCATTGGACAATTTAATTTACAATGTAATAGAAAATGCTAAGAAGTAACCAATTTCAAAATTAACAAAAAAAAATAGCAACGGCAGACAACCCTGAAATGGAAAATAATAAACAAGTATCTCACTAGTTAATTATTACAAAATGATCAAATTTACTATAAAACAAAACATAAATAATGAAACAATTATGAAGAAAGCAAAAATATGAATATGTAATAAAGAAACCAATTAAGATACAAAAGTAATATAAGAGAAACATATTAATTAAAGAGAAGCATATCTGATCCACACAAACAGTAACAATAACCATGTCAACCAAAAATCAGCAACACAAAACTTCATATGAACCGACACATCAAGTTAGAGAACGACCATGCATTTTGTTATAAAGTCTTTCAAAAATATTACTAAATCAGTCCCAAAATTGATTAAAGAAAACCAGTCATTAACTAATTATCAAACTCACAAACAAAAAATGTTGAGCAGTAGATAAAAACAATAATAAATATGAAATTCAATCAATACTCATGAATAGTAGTCTAGAAAAATAAAAGAAAGAAGACAGACATAATATATTATGAGGTTATCGAAGGGAAAGCTTGTTGGTAGAATTACGCCCTAGTCGATGGTTGGAGCTTCGATCTTCGCCGGAGCTTGGTGGTGCAAGTTTAGTTTTGGCGGTGCTCACTGGAGGAGCGGAGCACCAACGTAATGTTCAGAGATCTTGGGTTCGGTGGTTTGGTGGAGGCTGGATGGTGGTGGGTCTGGTGGTTGTGCGATATAGAAGGATTGGTGGTTTCTGGTTGTTGTTGGCTTTTCGCCGGAGCCAAAGGAGTTGAGATGCGAGCTCAAATCTCACTGGTTCGGGGTTTGGTTGTGTGAGGTTCGAGCTCGCTGATTTACAATGGGTTCGCCGGTGGTAATGACTCGCCGAAGGTCGGATTATAAAAATTAAATATAATAAAAAATATACAATGCCGACTTCAAAATCAAAAGTAAAAAAAATAAAAAATACATAAAATATCGGGAATTTAAAAATTAAGAAAAATAAAATTATAAAATACCGATGGAAATATTAAAAGTTGAAAAATAAAAATTAATTAATACCGATCATTGGAAGTCGAAAATTAAAAAAAAATCAATATGAATCCAGAATACCGACCTCCGAATGTCGGTATTTCAAAATATAAAAAATAAATATTTTGACATCAAGAAGACGGAAATAATAAAAATAAAAATAAATAAATATATAAAACTGACCTCAAAAAGACAGAAAATAAAATAATGAATTTTCCCACTTAAAACTAAAATTGACCTCTAAAGGTCGGTATTGAAAAGTGACCAGTCTTTTTCCAACCTTAGTTAGAAAGTCGGTATTTAATCGGTATTTCAGGGAATACCAACTTTCGGAAGTTGGTATTCATTATTTTTTTAGTAGTGAAAACGAGGCGGTTGTGGTCAGAGTTTATGGTTGCTGATTTGAAGCTTGATGGTTGGTGGTTTGGAGCTCGAGTAGTGACGGCTATGGAGGTGTGTGGAGGGGTCTGGTGGTTGGTATGTGAAGCTATAGTTCACTGGACAGCAGGGAGGCAGGCACTGGGTCTTGGTGGCTATCTTTTTGAGAAGTGGGTAGAAAAATATTTTAGGGTTCTGCTTATTTAGGAATTTTTCACCATCACTTTGTTTTGGACCAAATAAGATCTTACGTAGGGAATTGTTATACAATGTGCTCAAATCGTGGGCTTGAGAACATGACCTAAAATCATTGGTTAATAAAATATTTGTGTATACAATTCTTATCCGTATTTAAAGGTATTTCTAGACTGTGCTAAAAGAACATCAAAATAAATATTAAAAAAGTAACAAATAAAATGAATATTAATAAATGTAACGAATAAAATGGATGACATGTAAGAAATGTAATTTAACAAAAAATAATGATTTAATCAAACCAAACAAATATTTGAACATATTCAACCGACTGTGACAAAAAATAATGTAATCAAAGTTAACTGATAAAAATCTTAAAATTTTGAGAAATAAGGATGAATATCGATAAACTTGTTTTAAATTATAAAAAAAATGTATTTTAAACTATTGAATGAATAAAACTTAAAAGGTATGAATTTTGAAAATGTTAGGTCAAAATTAGATATCAATAAGGTGCACTAAGTCTAACGATCGCAACAACGTTAGATAGTAGTTGGGTTTTGATTCGAGACTCCTATACCGTATACATATGACACAAGTTACTAACTTATATGGTCAATATTTTTCTTTAATTTTTGCCAGCTAATATATAGTTGGATTTTGATTCAACGCTCATAAATCATATACTCTTTTCATCTAAAATAAGTGTAATCTTAAAAGTTCAAGATAAAAGTTAATGTATTTTTTCACTATACATTTGTATTAATGAGCTACTTCTTCTTAATAGTTCTCAGTTCTCAATTCTAAAAAAATATCTAATAAATAGGAATAACTTAATAAACATAAAATAAACTAAGATAACATTTATTTTGAGATGGAGTGAGTAACAAGTAAATAAAAAGAAGCAACAATTTGGACAAGTAGAAAATTCTACATCCATTATACATGAGAAATTAGGCAAAGAAAACCACAAAACAAGAATGAGACAAAGACATAGAGACTCAAAAAATGAGTTAATATTTCAGATGGTCACTCAACTTTTAATAGTTCACTTAAAAAGTCACCCAACTTTCAATAGTTCACTTAGAAAGTCACTCAACTTTGTTTTATAACTCAAAAGTCACTCAACTTTGTTTTATAACTCAAAAGTCACTCAACCGTTGGTGTTTCACTTAGAAAGTCACTCAACTATTGATATTTCACATAGAAAGTCACTCAATAAATTTAAATATTTTTTTCATTAAATTTCATTTTAAACTATTTTTTAAAGAAATAATAAGATATCTATTTTAATTATCTTATTGATCCGCTCCAGTTATTTAATTATAATTTTTACGAACAAACATTCAGTAGAAACTGACCAAAAAATAACCTTGGAGAACGAGTAAATGATAGAGCACAAGTTACTATTCAATGAAAATGATAGAGCACAAGTTACTCCTAAAATAAACAAACCCTACCAATGGAGAACGAGTAAAAATCTGCAAACGGAAAGAGGAAGGGGAAGAAGAAAAATGAAAAACCCATGAAGAAAAATGGTAGATTTTATATCATCACTAGAGAAATATAAAAGTAATTTACAGATTCAAACACCCAATTCAAATTAATTTCTTCATTTCTTCGCTTTCTTTGCCGGAGATTTAATAGTTTTCGACTTCTTCCCAACTTTCTTCGCTGGAGTTTTCTTCACTTTAGCAACGGCAGCTTTCTTCACCGCTTTGCTTTAGCCGGAGCAGTCACCGTCTTCTTCGCTTTCTTTGCTGGTGTTGCTGCTGCTGCGGATTTGGCTTTCTTCACTAGAACCTTCTTCTTGGGGGTTGTTGCTTTCGGCTATGCGGCAGCAACAGTGGTGGAGGAGGAGGTGGATTTCTTCTTTGTTGCCGGTGCCGGTGCCTTCTTTAGCTTCACGACGGCGGCGGGTTTCACAAAAAGGTCTTTTTAGATTTTTAGATAGGTTAGTATTAGTGTGAATAATGGGTGTATCGGGTGGGTTAAACGGGTCATTGGGTGGGTATTTAAATTTTGGGTTAATTAATTTATCAAGTCGGGTTGAGCCGTAGGATTGCGCCACGTGTCCCTAATTATTCTTCCGTTAGTGGGAGGGGCAAATGTGTACTGATTATTGGACGACAAGGTCTCTGATGTCCGAAAAGTATGACGGAGGGTATTGACACACCATTTTCAAAAGTTCAGGGGTGTATGACTCGCCGAAGGTCGGAGTATAAAAAATAAATAAAGTAAAAAATATATAATGCCGACTTCCAAAGGTTGGAATATCAAAAGTAAAAAAAATATAAAATACATAAAATACATAAAATACCGGAAATTTAAAAATTAAGAAAAATAAAATTATAAAATACCGATGGAAATATTAAAAGTTGAAAAATAAAAATTAATTAATACCGATCATTGGAAGTCGAAAATTAAAAAAAATCAAAATGAATCCAGAATACCGACCTCCGAATGTCGGTATTTTAAAATATAAAAAAATAAATATTTTGACATCAAAAAGACGGAAATAATAAAAATAAAAATAAACAAATATATAAAACTGACCTCAAGAAGACAGAAAATAAAATAATGAATTTTCCCACTTAAAACTAAAATTGACCTCTAGAGGTCAGTATTGAAAAGTGACCAGTCTTTTTCCAACCTTAGCTAGAAAGTCGGTATCTAATCGGTATTTCAGAAAATATCGACTTTCGAAAGTCGGTATTCATTTTTTTTTAGTAGTGAAAACTGGGCGGTTGTGGTCAGAGTTTATGGTTGCTGATTTGGAGCTTGATGGTCGGTGGTTTGGAGCTCGAGTAGTGACAGCTATGGAGGTGTGTGGAGGGGTCTAGTGGTTGGTATGTGAAGTTGTAGTTCACTGGACAACAGGGAGGCGGGCAGTGGGTCTTGGTGGCTATCTTTTTGAGAAGAGGGTAGAAAAATATTTTAGGGTTCTGCTTATTTAGGAATTTTTCACCATCACTTTATTTTGGACCAAATAAGATCTTAAATAGGGAATTGTTATACAATGTGCTCAAATCAAGGGCTTAAGACCATGACCTAAAATTATTGGTTAATAAAAAATTTGTGTATACAATTCTTATCTGTATTTAAAGGTATTTCTAGATTGTGCTAAAAGAACATCAAAATAAATATTAATAAAGTAACAAATAAAATGAATATTAATAAATGTAACGAATAAAATGGATGACATGTAAGAAATGTAATTTAACAAAAAATAATGATTTAATCAAACCAAACAAATATTTGAACATATTCAACCGATTGTGACAAAAATAATGTAATCAAAGTTAACTGATAAAAATCGTAAAATTTTGAGAAATAAGGATAAATATCGATAAACTTATTTTAAATTATAAAAAAAATGTATTTTGAACTATTGAATGAATAAAACTTAAAAGTTATGAATTTTGAAAATGTTTGATCAAAATTAGATATCAATAAGGTGCACTAAGTCTAACGATCGCAACAACGTTAGATAGTAGTTGCGTTTTGATTCTAGACTCCTATACCGTATACATATGACACAAGTTACTAACTGATATGGTCAATATTTTTCTTTAATTTTTGCCAGCTAATATATAGTTGGATTTTGATTCAACGCTCATAAATCATATACTCTTTCCATCTAAAATAAGTGTAATCTTAAAAGTTCAAGATAAAAATTAATATATTTTTTCACTATACATTTGTATTAATGAGCTACTTCTTCTTAATAGTTCTCAGTTCTCAATTCTAAAAAAACATCTAATAAATAGGAATAACTTAATAAACATAAAATAAACTAAAATAACATGTATTTTGAGATGGAGTGAGTAACAAGTAAAAAAAAAGAAGCAACAATTTGGACAAGTAGAAAATTCTACATCCATTATACATGAGAAGTTAGGAAAAGAAAACCACAAAACAAGAATGAGACAAAGACACAGAGACTCAAAAAATGAGTTAATATCTCAGATGGTCACTCAACTTTTAATAGTTCACTTAAAAAGTCACCCAACTTTCAATAGTTCACTTAGAAAGCCACTCAACTTTGTTTTATAACTCAAAAGTCACTCAACTGTTGGTGTTTCACTTAGAAAGTCACTCAACTATTGATATTTCACATAGAAAGTCACTCAATAAATTTAAATAATTTTTTCATTAAATTTCATTTTAAACTATTTTTTGAAGAAATAATAAGATATCTATTTTAATTATCTTATTGATCCGCTCCAGTTATTTAATTATAATTTTTACGAAAAAACATTCAGCAGCAACTGACCAAAAAAAAACCTTTTCCGTTCTAGTAATTGTATAACTGGAATTAAATATGTTAAAATTATCAAAAAAAAAAGGTTGGAATTGATAAGAAATAATAAAAAAATGCATAGTAGCAATCTTTTGCTATGTTTTTGCATAAACAAAAACTATATTTCAAGAAAATTCAATTAAATAATTAAAATAAGCATCTTATTTTTTTTTAAAAAAGAATAGTTTAAAAAAGGATAAATATATCCCCAAACTTTCGAAAATTGTATGTCAATACCCTTCGTCATACTTTTCGGACATCAGAGCCCTTGCCGTCCAATAATCAGTGCACATTTGCCTCTCCTACTAACGGAACACTCATTGTGTACACATTGCGTAATCCTACGTCACAACCCGGATTGATCAATTTTTTAACCGAAATTTTAAAACCCGTCCATAACCCATTTAACCGACCCAATTTACCCACAAATAAACTCTCTAAAATCCTAAAGAAAAAGCCCCTAAAAATTTGGCTTAATTCATCATTAATTCATCCAAATCTGTTACTATTCAATGAAAATGATAGAGCACAAGTCATACTCCTAAAACAAACAAACCCTAACAATGGAGAACGAGTAAAAATCTGCAAACGGAAGGGGAAGAAGAGAAATGAAAAACCCATGAAGAAAAATGGTGGATTTGATATCATCACTAGAGAAATGTAAAAGTAATTTATAGATTCAAACACCCAATTCAGATTAATTTCTTCATTTCTTCGCTTTCTTTGCCGGAGACTTAATAGTTTTCGACTTCTTCCCAACTTTCTTCGCTGGAGTTTTCTTCTTTATTTAAGCTTTCAAAGTTTATGGGAACTCCATGTTATTCTATCATTTTAACCTTCTTCCGTATCTTTAAATTTTTTGTTTATCGTTAAGTTTCTTAGTTGGGCGGTAGTAATGGTTCTCCCATCGGAGGGTTAGTGTGGGTGTCAATCACGACAGTCTGGGTCGTGACAAAGTTGGTATCAGAGCCCTAGGTTCGTTGATCTCAGTGTACCAAAATGAGTCTAGTAGATTATTGAGGAACGGTACGGAGACGTCAGTACTTTTCTTCAAGAGGCTATAGGACTTTAGGAAATCTCTTTGTTTTCTCTTGTCTCCTTTCGTGTTATAATTTCATTCCAATTGGTATCTGGTGATCCAAATTGGTATTTAATCTCCTTCACTCTTCTGTCTGCAGATGGTTAACACTAGATTCAATGGTGTCAGACCTGTAGCTCCCGTCAATAAGCCAGCGTAGGAGCCCAAAACAAGAGGCCGTGGTTAGGGAAGGGGAAGGAGAAGTGGAAAAGGAAGGGGTAGAGGTCAAGGAAGGGTAGCACCCGCTAGGAGTGGAGCCCCAGCTGAGAATGTTCCAAGGGAAGAGGCCCCTCCTGCACCTTAAGAAGGGGTACAAGAGAATGTGGAAATAAAAAATGAGGGGGATGTTGGACTAGATGAGGAGGTACAGGCTGAGACTACAGGTATTCCTCCCTTAGACTCAGTGTTAGCTTAGCAGATCATGTCTTTTCTGAAGGGGTTGGTCGGTCCTGGAATCCTTGCAACAGTGTAAGCTACTCAACAGCCCCGTTACTGCTACTATTCCCAGGGTAGATGGAACATTAAGCATTGATGCCTTCTTTCATCCCTTGTTGGGCCCCTTGATGACTGGTAATGAGCATGAGATGTTGACTAAGTTTTTGAAGTTGAAGACGCCTGTGTTCCATGGTTCTGAGAGTGAGGACGCCTATGAGTCCATTTTGGATTGTTATGAGAGGCTTCATAAGTTGGGTATTGTACATCAGCATGGAGTAGAGTTCGTGACCTTCCTGCTTCAAGGTGAGGCTAAGCAGTGGTGGAGGGCCTACGTGGAATGCAGATCATCAGTTTTTCCCCCACTCACTTAGACGCAGTTCCATGCTCTGTTTCTGGAAAATTATGTGCCCCGGACTTTGAGGGATCACAAGAAGGATGAGTTCATGGATTTGGAGCAGGTTGGTATGTCTGTAGCTACTTATGAGGCTAAGTTTCATGCTTTGTCTAGATATGCTACACAATTGGTGACTACTGAGGAGGAGAGGATTCGTCTATTCGTCAAGGGACTGAACCCCGAACTACAGGTATTGTCTGTTCACATGACCTCTGCAGGGAAAAGTTTTAATAAGGTGACAGATTTTGTGAAGAAAGTGGAAGGAGTTAGACGTGATTGGCAGGCCAAGGCTTTGGCTAAGAAACCCAAGAGCATAGGTAACTTCTGTGGTTCTTACTCCAGAGGTTTAGGTAGGCCGACACTTACAGCCCGGCCAATTCAGTTAGCCTTTCCCACTTCTATAGGTAGTTACTCGGGAACTCCACAACAGAATTTTATTCAGGATAGCCAGAGAGCCGCACCTTCGGCGGGCAGCAAGCCATCTCTTGACCGCACTTGTTATAATTATGGAGAACCTGGGCATATGAGGAGAGATTATCCCCACCCGCGCATTTTTGACCCCGCGCAGCAGCATACTAGAGTAGTGGTCCCCGCGGGCAATGGTAATAATGGAAGAGGACGTCTAAAAAGGTGGTCGAGGAGGGAATCAGCGAGGTCGTAAAGGCCGGGGAAATAGTAATGTAGGTAGAGGAGCAGTGCATCCAGAAAAGGAGTTTGTTCATCCAGATGACAGGGCTCAGTGTCATGCCTTTTCGGGCAAGAGCGAGATAGAGTCTTTTGAAGCAGTGATCACAGGTACTATTCTTGTCTGTGACTGGATTGCTACTGTTTTGTTTGATCTGTGCTCTACTTATTCCTATGTGTTAGTTCAGTTTACCTTGGGATTTGATGCGGTTTGTGATATACTTGATGCCCCTATCCATGTTTCTACCCAATTGGAGAGTCTGTCATAGTCACCCATGTATATCGTGCTTGTCCTATTTTGTTTATGGATTTTCAGACTTGGGCTGATTTGGTTATTCTGGATATAAATGAATTTGATATAATCTTAGGCATGAATTGGTTGTCCCCTTATTATGTTGTGCTTAATTGTAATACTAAGTTTGTGACTTTAGAGATCCCGGGTAGGGAAAAGTTAGAGTGGGAAGGGGTGTACAAGCCTAAGTCAGCTAAGGTCATATCTTTCATTCGGGCTAGGAAACTGGTGGGGCAGGGGTGTTTGGCATATTTGGCTCATATTCGGGATGTTGATGTTGAGTTTCCCTCTATTGAGTCTATTCATGTAGTGTCTGAATTTAAGGAAGTGTTTCCTACCGATTTGCCTGGTATGCCTCCAGATAGAGATATAGATTTTTGCATTGACTTGGAACTAGGTACTCACCCCATTTCCATCCCTCCTTATCGCATGGCTTCGGTAGAATTGAGAGAGCTTAAGGCTAAAATTCAGGAGCTTCTTGATAAAGGTTTCATCCGTCCTAGTGTTTCCCCTTGGGGTGGTCCTGTCTTGTTTGTTAAGAAAAAGGATGGTAGTATGAGGATGTGCATAGACTACCGGCAGTTGAATAGGGTCACCATTCGAAATAAGTATCCATTGCCTCAGATTGATGATCTATTTGACCAATTGCAAGGTGCGTCGGTTTTCTCTAAGATTGATCTAAGGTCTGGTTACCATCAGTTAAAGATTAGGCCTGAGGATGTACCCAAAACGGCATTCAGGACCCGCTATGGGAACTACGAGTTTTTAGTGATGTCTTTTGGATTGACCAATGCGCCAGCAGCCTTAATGAGTTTGATGAATGGTGTGTTTATACCACTCCTGGATTCTTTTGTTATTGTCTTTATTGATGACATATTGGTTTATTCGAAAAGTGAGGAAGAGCATGCCGACCATCTTCATCTTCATATAGTTTTGGGTGTCCTCGGGAGACAAAAGTTATATGCAAAACTTTCCAAGTGTGAGTTCTGGTTGACTTCAGTTGCCTTTTTGGGGCATGTAGTTTCAAGGGAAGAGGTAATGGTAGATCCCCAAAAGATTGAAGCGGTTAAGAATTGGGTCCGGCCTAGCTTTGTGACTGAAGTTAGGAATTTTATGGGGCTCGCTAGCTACTATCGTCGGTTTGTGAAAAACTTTGCTTCTATTGCCACGCATTTGACAAGGCTGACCAAAAAGGAGGTGCCTTTCGAGTAGACCGACAAGTGTGAGGAGAGCTTCCAAAAGCTTAAGACCCTTCTGACCTCAACACCTATCCTGGCACTTCAGGTGGAAGGTAAGGATTTCATTGTTTATTGTGATGCTTCACATTCGGGTTTGGGTGTTGTGTTGATGCAGGACAAGAATGGTATAGCTTATGCATCACGGCAGCTGAAAGTTCATGAGAGAAATTACCCGACACATGATTTGGAGTTGGCAGCGGTAGTGTTCGCTCTCAAGATCTGGCGGCATTACCTTTATGGTGTCAAGTGTGAGGTGTTTACTAACCATCGTAGTCTACAACATGTATTCACTTAAAAGGACCTAAATCTAAGACAGTGAAGTTGGATGGATATACTTAAGGATTATGATATCACCATCCAGTATCATCCCGGTAAGGCTAACGTGGCGGCAGACGCTTTGAGCCGAAAGGCGGTAAGTATGGGTAGTCTAACTTGTTTGGTTGTATCCAAGCGACCTTTGGCCATGGAAATTCAGACCTTGGAATCTAAGTTTCTGCAGTTGGGCATCTCAGAGAAAGTTGGGGTGTTAGCTAGCATTGAGGTTAGACCCACGTTCATTGAGGAGATCAAGGCCAAACAGTTTGAGGATGAGAATTTGAATGAACTTAGAAAGAAGACAGTGTATGGTAAGGCACCAAATGTGGTTCTTGATGCGGGAGGTGTGTTTAGTTTTAAAAGGAGAATTTATATTCCCCGAGTGGATGGCTGGATTCAGAAAATGTTGACAGAATCCCACGGTTCGAGGTATTCCATTCATCCGGGTGTAACCAAGATGTACCAAGATTTGAAGCAACTTTATTGGTGGCCTGGCATGAAGAAAGACATAGCTGAGTTTGCGGCTAAGTGCCAAAACTGTCAGCAGGTAAAGTATGAGCACCAAAGGCCAGCAGGTTTTCTTCAGCGAATGTCAATTTCGGAATGGAAGCAGGAAATGATAGTTATGGATTTTGTGGTTGGTCTCCCCAAGACCTTGGGGAAGCTTGATTTCATTTGGGTAGTGGTTGACAAATTGACTAAGTAATCCAACTTTATTCCAGTCAGAGTAGACTATAATGCTCAGCAGTTGGCTAAGGTTTATGTGACAGAGATAGTGAGGCTGCACGGGGTGCCCCTTTCTATCATCTCAGACCGTGGTACGCAGTTTACATCCAAGTTTTGGAGAAATTTGCATGAGGATTTGGGCACTCAACTCACTTTTAGCATAGATTTCCATCCACAGACGGACGGGCAGTATTAGAGAATGATTCAAGTGTTAGAGGACATGTTAAAGGCATGTGTTATTGACTATGGAGGGCTTTGGGATAAGTTCCTACCGTTGTGAGTTCTCCTATAATAATAGTTACCACTCCAGCATTGACATGGCACCGTTCGAGGCACTTTATGGGAGGAAATGTAGATCACCCATAGGGTGATTTGAGGCTGGAGATGTGAAACCTTTGGGGGTTGATTTGGTGAAAGATGCCCAGGATAAGGTAAGAAGCATTCAAGCTAAACTTCTAGCTGCCTAGAGTCGACAGAAAAAGTATGCGGACCATAAGGTAAGGGACATGGCATTTCAGGCTGGTGAGCAAGTTCTTCTAAAAGTGTCACACATAAAGGGGGTGATGAGATTCGGTAAGAAGGGCAAGCTTAGTCCTCGATACATTGGTCCATTTGAGATTCTTGACTGTGTAGGGCCTGTGGCTTATAGATTGGCCTTACCCCCTAGCTTATCTGGAGTTCATCTGGTGTTTCATGTATCCATGTTGAAGAAGTATCATGGGAACGGAGAGTACATCATAAAATGGGACTCAGTTTTGTTAGACAAGGACCTTCAGTATGAGGAGGAACCAATTGCAATTTTTGATCGTGATGTCCGGAAGCTGAGGACCAAGGAGATTAAATTCGTGAAATTTCAATGAAAGCATCGTCCGGTTGAGGAAGCTACTTGGGAAACCGAGAAGGACATACGAGACAAGTATCCCCAGTTGTTTGACGATTCAGGTACTACTCTACTCTCACTTTAGCCAGTTTTTCCTAGTTATCACTCGGAGACGAGTGATGGGTAAATTGGTATCTATTGTAATGACTTGTTCCCGTCGTTATAGAAAAGCCAACAAGGAATAAATTTGGGCCAGAAAACTTTTGAGTAGTGACTTGAAAAATTGTAGCCAAGTCCAGAATTGGACAAAATCTGAGTCAGGTAAGGTCTAGGGAAATCTGGTAATGAATAGGGGATCTAATTGTGAATTTGATCAGCTGAGTGGATAGCCAAGATGTTAAGGAACTTGTACGGTTTTACAGAATTGAATTCGGGCGAGTAGAACTCCCGCTACTGATCTTGGCGTGAAATGGTAGTTTTAGAACGTCCTGGATTGAAAGTGTGTTGTGAAATGAGGGCTTGGAACTCAAATTCTGAGCTTCTGTCTCCATGCAAGCCACCAGGGCGGGGCCGCTGTGGCGGGTTGGGGTCCTCCGTAGCGGACAGTCGCGACTTAAGTCAGGGAAAAACTCCAATTTCATTAGTTTTCTACAAACTTAGTTCTTAAGAGTTAGGAGAGGACCCAGGATGATTTCTTGACAGTTTTCCACGACTTTTGGTGCTAAAGGTAAGGATTTTACTCTCCTACTCCATTTTTCAATCGGTAGAACTTAGATTATTAGGTAATTATCATTGGGGATTTTTTTGGCCTGAAGTTAATGGTGGAAAAAATCCTAGCTGCACATTAGGATAATGTGTTTGGTGTTGGGTTATTGGGTTGGTTATAATCTGGATAAATTAGGCCTTAATTATTGATCCTTGCAATAAATTACTCGTTTGTAGACCTAGAACAAGCAGAAAGAATCCGAAAGGGGAAGACTCAAGTGTCTTAGGAGGATTCAAGCTTGGTTTCAAGGTAGGTGATGGTTTGATTTTCTGTTTGTGTGATATATGTTGGTTATTGCTTTGTCGTATGCATGTGTGTATGAGAATAAGGAATGTAAACCGAATCTAATGCAAATGAGTATATGTATACGAATAATTACATGCCATGAACCCATTACTTGATTGTATGACTATGAGCATTTTTCATTATGGGTGTGACTTGTGATTGTGGTTGTGCTGACTGGATCAGGTGTCACATTCAGACACATATATTGAATCGGGTTTCACATTCCAACACATATATTGGATCGGGTGTCACATTCTGACACATATAATGGATCGGGTGTCACGTTCCGACACATGTATATTAGATCGGGTGTCACGTTCTGACATACTAACAGTTTGGGATGGGTTCCATGAGAGGACCACTGTGATTATATATGCATGTCTAATTGTCATTGATATTTGGAATTGTATGTTGCTCTTGAAAGGATAATTGATCTGTGTATTTATGTATATGTGTGTATACTTTGTTGTGATTGCTTGCCTATGTTTCACTTATTGGAGTAGCCGCATGATCCTACCAGTACACTGTGGTTGTGTACTGATACTGCACTTGCTCGTTCTTTGTTGAGTACAGGGCATCTTCAGGTGGTTACTCATCGACCTCAACTAGGAGATAACTGATTGACACCGGATTCAAGGGTGAGCCAGTTCTTCCATGCTGCCATGAGTTCTCTTTTGTTTAGTTCATTTTCTCCAGACTTAGACTAGTGCTTTAGATATTTTTATGTTTGGTTGGGGTTGCACCCCCCCCCCCCTTTATTAGACTTGTCGTTAGTAGAGTTTTGGTACATTGACTTGCAGGTTCTAGGGGTTGACTTCCGCAATAGTTATGTTAGTCATTTATTTAAGCTTTCGGAGTTTATGAAACTCCATGTTATTCTATCATTTAAATCTGCTTCCGTATCTTTAAATATTTGGTTTATCGTTAAGTTGCTTAGTTGGGCGGTAGTAATGGTTCTTCCACCGGAGGGTTAGTGTAGGTGCCAATCACAACAGTCTGGATTGTGACATTGATACAAACTTCAAATCCGAACCAAGGGTCTATACACAAGATCTTATTCATTCACCTTTCTTAAATTATTCACATGACCATGAAAATTCCAAATACCTTGAACTCTTCAATACACCGGACTCTTATTCTTTTCACTGACTCACTTACCAATTTTTTATTTTAACCAATAACCCATGAGATTTTACCTTATACTCTAAACCAACATTTTAAAGTGAAACCTTTCCTTAGGTCCTTTGAAAATAAAAAGTAAGAAACTTTACGACCCATACCATACACAAGTCCTTTGAAATGCTCAATACACGATGCGATCGATCATTTTTTACCTTATCAGTAAATACCTTAACAAAACATACTACCACAAATGTAGACTTACAATGAATGACTTGAATTCGAATTCCAATTGTACCAGTTATCAAACTCGATACCATAAAAGAACTTATCATCACACTCGAGTCGAACGTCTATAGACTTCTTTCTCAAATCTTATCCAAAAACTTTTAACCCATATGAATGACATGTAACACTATCACCATAATCTGGACAAAATAGATGGAACCACGTGTCTCTGAATCCAATTATCCACTCTTTCTAAAGATACATCTTTGGCCCTTACACTCAGAATAAATATCTTTGTCTTGCCTCTTTTCGAAGACTAAAGTACATCCCACTAATTCTTTTCATTTGTGACTCTAGTTCATTTCAATTCTATTCGAGCGGTGTCTCAACACCTCCTATAACTTTCCATGCAACCACAGTACTGATCAAATAGTAGCAAGCCACAACCTTAGATACTTGCAAGTCGTCATTGTCACACCCCTTTTCGCACGCTAAGGGTTTTTTCAATTTAAGTGACAGTATTGATTAGGGATTGTTTTAATTTTTCAGAGTCGACACTTGGAATTGAGTTATGGTGTTCCAAGTCACCTTTTTGAATCCCTAATCAAAAGAAAAATGACTCTTTATTTGGTCTGCGAAAATAAAAGACCGGGTAAGAAATTCTATTGACCGAGGGGAAGGTATTAGGCATCCCTCGAGTCCCGTTGTTCTAGCACGGTTGCTTTTTATTAACTTATATTTTCTTTAAAATATTTTTTGGATATGCGGTTATATGCTACAGTTTGCTCACATATTTTATTGTTGAAATTTATTAATCTCAAATCGGATGCATAACTGCATTCTCAATTTTTGAGGTACAATTACTTAGAAGCATAACTGTTTTCTTCTCTCAATCGCATCTCCTTAATATTTTTAGTCTACAAATTTTAATTTACATTAAATCAAAATTAATATGATCATTTGGCTAAGGTGTGTCACCACATCCTTGATTTTTTTAAAGTGTCTCAAAAAGATGTGAAACTACATTTTTTACTAAAACTTTATTGTTATTTATTACTCTTTTGTAAATAAAAAATAAAAAAATAAAAATATATACTTGTCTAATGTTAAAGAGATTTTTATTGGTTAATTTTGGGGTGATTCACATCTTATTTTTATCCCTTATTATTGGCCCCTTTATTATTGGTCAAGGATTCAGTAATCAATTTAAAAGCTAAAAGTTTTAGGTTTATGCCAAAGATAATCTATGACTATCAAAACAGAACTGCATTAGTTTCTAAGTAGCATTTTTAATCAAAAGTTGAAGGCCCAACTTTAACAAAGACAAATTTTATAGCGTAATCTCTTAATCATAAAGAAAATCACCTATTGAATTACACGAATAACTTGATTCTGACACCATTAAATAAACACCAATTAACACAAAAATAAGATACAATTGAACATCTATGTGGATTAAATATGCACCACCTCATTTGTTTCCTTCAATAAATTATTCATTCATTGAAGTCAAACTTTTAAAAAAAAAAACTCTTTAGAATTTGTTAGTAAAAAAATAAAAATTAAAGTTAACGTATATCTCAGAAAATGCATGACATTAATTATATAAAAATGTTTATACCATAATATTCTTAAATAACATGCTGCTTATCAAAAACACAACATTCTCTTCTTCTTTTTACATTGTTGTAAAAATTAGTCCAAATCCCTAAAAAAGTATTTACAACCCAAGATGCGTCATTCCGATTTCTATTAAAAAATTATAATCATAATCACAAAAAAAAAAAATAATGATAATAACATAAAACGATGACTAAATAAATAAGTGAATTCAAAATCAGATAAAAATAAGAACTCAACACATTATATTAACCTGGAATTAAATATATAAATGGCCACATAATAACAAACAAAACCACTACTTCATCTTAATTGATTCATGACTGAATAAACTAGATTTATATAAACATAAAATAATAATAATAAAATAATAATAATAATAATAATAATAATAATAATAATAATAATAATAATAATAATAATAATAATAATAATAATAATAATAATAAT